>JBCJKH010044906.1:3182-19036 GCA_039877255.1 Loriculus beryllinus
CTCTTCCCTTGTTATTTCCCTTATCATCATTATTATTGGTGGTAGCAGTAGTGATTTGTGTTATACCTTAGTTACTGGACTGTGTCTATCTCAACCCATGGGAGTTACATTCTTTTCGATTATCCTCCCCATCCCTCCAGGAGTGGGAGGAGGGAAAGAAGTGGGGAGAGTGAGAGAGAGACTACATAGCTGATTTACGGCTGACTGGGTTTAAACCAGGACAGAGTGTAGTGACAGGACAAGGGGAATTTTTTCAACTGGAAGAAGGGGGATTTAGATTAGATATTTGGAAGAAGTTTTTTATTGTGAGAGTGGTGAGACACTGCACAAGCTGCCCAGAGAAGCTGTGGCTGCCCCATCCCTGACAGTGTTCAAGGCCAGGCTGGATGGGGCTTTGAGCAACCTGGTCTAGTGGAAGGTGTCCCTGCCCATGGCAGGGGGTTGGAACTTGACGATCTTAAGTTTCCTTCCAACCCTAACCATTGTATGATTCTATGAACAAAGCAAGAGTTACGTTTTGCATACTCATAGCTTTTTATCTTTATTATTTTTTTTAAGTACTACTTCTCTCAGGCAGTTCTCAGTTTTCCAAAAGCACTTTGCTGACAGTGTTTGGTAAGCAGATTAAATGAAGCTATTTGAAGCCCTGTAAAGAACAGCAGGGTCTAGGAACCTTGCAGAGTTTTGTACTATTAAGACAATGCCTGACAGCTGAATGCCCACCGATCAGTGCTAAATCTTGTACAGGTAGGGAGACACTGAGACTGTTAGGCGCTCTGTGCCACTTCTGTATCAGTAGATCTGGCAGTATGTGAGATGTGATGGCACACTGTCACAACAAGGGGGTCGCTGAGAAGAGGTGTGTAGCTGGTTGCAATTAGCAAGCTCTCTCAGAGCTGCCAGCATCCAGAGAGAGTCAGCTTAGTGTTACACTCCCTTCTTTCCTTAGTCTTTATTGGAATATGGTTTTATGCTTAGGCAAGCTGGGTGATGAGGGAAGATACAGGGTTTTATGTTAGTGGCAAATGCAGAGGATGAGTAGTCCTCATTCTCTGCAAGAATGAGGATGGGAGGCTGAGTTATGCTGGAGGCAGACTGATACCTGTGACCTCCTGTCAAGATGGCTAGAATTAGAAAACTAATTCTGCTGACAAGGAATTAAAACAAAATAGGGCTAAATTTCTTAGGAAAGCAGATTTTACAGGGTTATGTGTGTGTGAATGGGCTTTCGGGGGTAGTGGAGGAAGGAATCCAAACTATGAAACTTCAAAAGAACTTCTTTTTTTTTAAGCCAGTCAAGTAGGAAACTCAGTGGAAAGGAGAGATCTGGGCTCTGCTGTAGATCTTGAGGCAAAAACAGCTGGGCTTTGCCATGCAGCTATAGTAAAGCAAGCATAAGGGATAAACAATATGTTGCCTTGAAATGACATGAGGGAATAATGATCACTGCTGGCAGTGTCTAACCAGAACATTTGGTAAGTTTTAGATATGCATAAACAGGGAGTACACTATGTGACAAATGTCCAAGACAAAACTTAAAAGCTCACCTTTTTTTCTTTATGCAGTTACTTTCAATTGGGCTGAAGGAAACTGCAGTTTCTATTTTCAGTATCTTAGAATGCATAGATATATATTGACATTCTGCATTTTTTTGTATTTGATGTATGTGGAGATCAAGATTAAAAAATAATGGGTATATGAACAAGTAGGAAAACTGAATAGGCTAAAATTGATAGAAATAGTAGAATAGGGTGGCCTGGTTCTAGATTATAAAGTGATTTGCTTTAGTTATCTCTAGACTACTTTGTCTCTGGGAAAAACAAAAACACAGAATAATTTAAAACGCTATGAAAGTAATCCTTTTAATTTTCTTCATGGGTATTTTGGTTTTCTGGTAGAAGCATTTAGAATATGATAAGGTTACTTCACAGTAACACTGATTAAAAGGTTTCCAATAATAGTTTCTATAATAATCTTAACTATTCAATAATTTCATGTTAAATGGCTCTTTAAAAAAAAAAAATTCATAGAAAAACTATTTCTTGCCAAAAATTACAATTAAATATAGGCAAATGATTTAAGACAAAGAGTCATTTTACTAGAAATACATCAAATTTAAAAGGGATAGAAATACCAGGGGAATTTTGACTGTTTCCAATGCCCACATTCACTTCTGTACTTTACTGCTGGCTAGTGGAGCATGGAGAAATTCTGATAGTCAGAAGCAAGTGACCTTCTTTTTGAATGATGGCTAGCTGGAGCTTGCCACAATTGGTCCAGGACTTATGGTGGGCCTGAGCTGACAAGTTCTGGAGAGCTGTAAGAGCTGAATGAGCCACATGTGAACCCGGTTTGACAGGAGGCAAGTCCCCTTTCCAGGAGGGACTGCAGCACTCTGCCACTGCCCCAGCTGCATAGCACTTATCAGGCATTAACTAGATAGCTTTGATCTCAAGCAGTGTGCATCACTTGCTGCTTGGCTGAATTCAGATTAATGCAAAGAAAATTAAGCTGGGAGGGTATGGGAAGGTTGGAGCCTCTGGAAAGACCAGGGCCACCAGTCATGCTCAAGGCAACAGAACAATTTCCCATAGACATTGTACAGCAGTGAAGAAAGCAATGTGAAGTAGTTTGGCAAGTAAGATCAGGATCTGTCTGAAGAGGCAAACAATAACAGTAAAAGTAAGAAACAGTGCATAGAGCCAGGTGTAACAACTGAAGTGTGATGATGTATACCTAATCCACTCCTCTGAAAGAGTTGGGGTGCAAATGGATATAGATGTATGGGCAGGTTAAAAGTTGTTCTACATAAATAATGACTTTTGTCCCTGCAAAGTGGTTTATTTTTATTAAACTAGAAGCTCTAGTTAAAAAATAAAAAATAATAAAAAAAAAGAAACAAATCACAAAACCAGAAAAACCTGACTGCAAACATCATCTTTTGTACCATCACAACCACAGAAACTACTGTTAAGTGCCCATTTTTTCCTGTCAGCAGACAAATCCTGGAAAACACTGTGACATGAGTGACCGTTGGTGGGTACATCTGTTGTATATTTACACTTCTTTCAGCAATAACTGCTTGAATGATCCTAGCTCATGCTGTTGAACAAAGGCCACAGTAGCTTCAAAGAACTGTCTCTTGAAGAGGAAATAAATACACATTCCAGTAGATCACAATCCAGTTCTGTTCCCAGATACATTGTAATTAATAATATAAATTATTTTAGCCAAGCAAATGCAGAAGATGTGTGCTCAAATTAATGCAAATGAGCATGATCTGGTCCCCACCCATGGATGTACTGTATATCTAAAATAAGGTTCTATTTCTGCTGTGATGGTGCAGTGACTGCCTGAATATGGTCCAAAACCATAGCAAACACATTTTCAGCCTCTAGAGATAAGAAGTAGCTGTGATCTTCAATGCAAGATTATGCTGATTTACTTTAATGCTGGTTGAGGAAAGTACCTGTCATGGGTATCATTTCAGATATGACAAATTTAAAAGGGTAACAGCTACATTTTCAATGGATGTCTGTCCAAAGAGGTGTTTCTGTAACAGGGGAGTTCCTACCTAAAGTGTAGCAGGTAACTTCTAACCTAGCACCCAAGAGCATCACTGAGATTTCACTGATTGCTTATTCAGACATTTGTTTATTCAAATTGCTTTATTTCAAGCTATGCCATCCAACTGATTTTATGCTTTACCCAGTAATTTATCTCCTGCTTAAGCATGACTCAGGGTACACCAGAAAGTGCAATACATTTTTTTTTATTTTTTTTTTAACTTCGAAGAATCAGATCAGGTTTCCAGGGACTTTACATTAAAGTTCTCCAATTGTTTCAGGTCATAAAGCAGGAAATTTGGCAGTTCCTTTTGAGATATCAGTCTTTTTATTTTATTTTAGAAGTCCCATGCTTTGGAATGAATGAGCTGTTCTGAAAACAGTTGTGCTGATCAGAGACACTAAGTATCTTGACTGGTAATTGATCATGAGTCCTGAGCCCACAGGGTAAATGGGACCCTCTTGCCAATACTTTATGAAAAACTACGGTAGTTTTTGTTCCTTAGGGACTGAATGCCAAGGGTGGCATGTACATGACTGACAACAGTGTATTAAGTAAAAAGCGATGTTTTGCAGAGCTGTCCTTTATTAAGTTACTGTTATCTCCCCTAGCATTCAGGAACATTGCAGGAAGCCTTTATGTACCCAGTTAGATGCTGCATAATGAGTCATAACAGTTGGCATTCTGTAATCCTTCTTCATGTAGCATCACGGTAATAAATTGTACAGGGTGCCTGTGGATTAGTTCAAGAGTTAGCATATCATGGATTTGCCAGGCTGGAAGTAACAGTCAAATTGTTTTTTCTTGTAGTAACTTGATAATTCATGTTTTGGAAATGACTAGAGCACATGAAGGAATTAAGTGAAACAGAAAAACATAGTAATGAAAAACAGTTTTTGAGATCCCACAGTTCTGCACCTGCTAATCCCCTCACAATCTTCAATGGGAGCCTGTGTAGCACCTAGAGAAACATGGACCTGGATGCTTACTCTCTCTTCTTCAGTGCCAATAACTTGCTTTTATAAGCATGTTTGAAATAAGCTTAGTAGCTACTCTTAAGACAGAAAAAAACCCAAAACCAAAACCAACCTATCTTGAGATCTTAGACATGATCTCTATTTTGTCTGCTCCCTACAAGCTACCCTATTCCTTCCTCCGACCAAGGCAACCCGAACCCAGAGACCACAAGATATCCCCAAGTGCTCTTGAAATCCAGAGGCTGTATCATTTAGGGGCTTTGAATTTGAAGCTAGTCAAGAAATCTCGTATTCTAAGCATGGCTGTTCAAGCAACTTTCCTTCCTGTTTTTTGGGTTCAGCGTCTCCAAACATGCTTTAAAATCATGTAATGCCCATGTTGGAGATTATTTAAAGTATCATTCTACCTCTCTAAGTTGCATTTTGGTCACTTATATGTTCTGGTTTCAGCTGCAATAGTTAATTTTCTTCCTCATATTTGGTGCAGTGCTGGGTTTTTCCTTTAGCCAGAGAGAAGTTTGATAACACACTGATGTTTTAGTTGTTGCTAATTAGTGCTTTAACCTGATCAAGGACTTTTCAGTTTCTCATGATCTCAGAGTAAGGAGTGGCACAAGAAGCTGTGAGTGAGCACAGATGGGACAGCTTACTTGAGCTAGCCAGAGGTATTTTCCATACAGTGAAACATCATGATCAGTACGCAAACTGCAGAGAGTTGGCCAGGAGCGGATGATAACTGCTCAGGGGCAGGCTGGGTGTCAGTGAGCAGCTGGTGAGCAATTGTATTGTGCATCACTTTTGGTTTTGGGGGGTTATTGCTTTCTCTCTGTTTCTTATCATAATATTTTACTTTATTTCAATTATTAAACTGTCCTTATCGCAACCCATAGGTTTCACTTTTTTCTGACTCTCTTCCCCATCCCACTGGGGTGGTGGAGTGAGAAGGCAAATGACTGCATGGTACTTAGTAGCCAGCTGGAGTTAAACCATTACAATATACCTCATCAGCTGCTTATATTTGTACTTTTCCTTAGTACATACATTACCATTTACAAGTGATGTCTGATTGCTGCAATATACTTGGGGATTGAGCTTATCAGTTGCAGTTATGTCCTCATTCCTAGTCCAATTCTTTTTTCCTCTCTCCTACCTGTACTATTTTAGTGGGATCCTATGGATGATAATTAATCTCCCAGTAGCCATATATCAGCTGCATCTTTTGCCACTGTAACTTCCATATTGTAGATTAAAAGCAAAAAGTGTATCCTCTTTCAGATGAATAAATGAGAATAACTTCTCTATATGAAACTACAGGGGGAACTTGAGATGATAACATAAACCTAAGGTGACTTTCAGTATGACATGTTAGTACAAACCATCATTGTGCTTACTGAAAAGCATCAGCAGTATAGGCTTGAAGTGTCTCTTCTAAGATGGCACAGACACACTGGGACAAGGAGGGCACAAAATTACAAAATGGGATATATCAACCTTTAGAATCAGTTTTAAGTAATGTTAAGCTTGATGGCTTTGTAATAGTAGCAATGGAAAATTACTGAGGCGCATGATACACAGAAAGAAAAAATAGAGTACAGCTAGAGAACATACTGAGAATTTTTGTGCAAGATAAACCGTTATAGTTGACGTAGTTTTAGGCCCTATGACCTTAGTACAAAATGAATGTAAGAAAAACAGGCTGGAAGAACAGGGCACAAGGATAAGGAGTATCTGGGAATGGCAGGTGTCCAGGATGGGCTGCAGTAAAACTAACTGATAAGTAGAAGGACAAGATGATTGTTATGTCTGTGGTGTTAACAAACCAATTAAACTGATATAAACATGTACTGCGTGTGCTTCAAAGGCTGCCAGAAGTGATGAAGATTGTTGGAAGAAGTAAATGACCCTCAGAGACCACCACCACATTTTTGTACGCTTGCGAGAAACTCTCTGGAAAATTATGCAATCCATGAATATGTATGTATGCCTAGTGGCTATATAAGGATGTCTTATGTAGCTATACGGGGACACACGTTAGGAGGAGCTTTCTCTCGTGTCTGTCAGTGCCGCAACAAAGAATACCTGCTTGTCAGCTACAAAACTTTGTTGGCAAGTTTGTTCCTGGAGTTTTCTCTGAATCAACACATATGGATCACTTAGAATACTTCTCATTATCAACACACTACTTTTTCTTTCATGTCTCACCCTTCTCTTTTAGTATCTGCTTCACTACAGAAAATGATTTGCTACTTATATTTGCTTGAGTGCCACAAACTTTGGGATTGAACTGAGAGACTCCTGCACTGAGGCCAGAGAAGCTACTGCACTGATGTTTCTTGAAACAGAAAGGATCCACTGTGGTAGGCTTTGTTTGAAAGCAATTGCAACCTCACAACAATTGCTAAAGACAGAAATCAGTATTTGATAATGGATTTTTGTTTCTTATATTCAGGAAATGCATTGCTTCTGCCTCTGAGTGGTTAACAGCAGCATTAGAGCCAGGTATCATGTCGAAAGGTGTCATGAATGTTTTGTTAATTAGCCTCAGCCCTAAGATGCAGTTAATGGTAGCCCATCAGCATCTGCTGTTTTGCTACAGCTCTTCAGATCCCTTTGGATCCACTGTGAATTGTCAACACAGCACTATGAGCTCACAACCTTTTCAGTGTCAATCCTTAGTCCCCAACTGATCTGCTGATGCAATCCACACAATCCCCTCAACTCCTGCTGTCTCCCCCAGCTGTCAGACACAGTTAAGCTAATCAGCCCTGACTTGATGGCTCTCTTGTCATGATAAAGATGTAACAGACATATGTCTGAGAAAATAGTACTCATATCATTACCACCACTGATCTGCTCGGTTGTGTCTCATGTTGAATCGCCTTTGGATTTTCAGCCTCAGCTGCTGAAATCACAATTCCCAATGGATCTCTGGAGTAGCTAGTTGTTTTTATCATATCTAAAACTTGGTTTCTTGAAACATCCTGTGTGCAAATCCTGGGATATGCAGCTTTTGTTGACACTGCAGTTTTTTACTGTCAAAGCAATTCAGGGTGTCATTTCCTTGACTTTTCCTAAGTAACCTACAAGACTCTGAAGATCATATTTTGTTTTCTGTTTTTATTGTATCCTGTACTAATAAAAATAAACCAAGAAATCATGGCTTTACAGTAGGAATTCTGACTGTAGGAGGGCTATTTCTCATGAGTTCACAGGTATATGACGCCTAGCATGGACATTTGACCAAACTTAGGTATTAACTAATTTTGACAAAAGGCAAATTCCTTTTGTTCAGTTCTCTGTCAGACAGCAAGTGTATGCCAATAAAAAACTGAAAAATTATCCCAACCTAGAGGTTACAATGATGGACAATGGCTTATCAGCTTCATCCACCAGCTTCTCCAGGACCTGCAGATGGATTTCACCAGGTCCCATGGACTTGCACATTCAAGTTCTTAAGAAGATCTTGAACCTGATTCTCCCCTACAGTGGGCCTAAGGTTTTCATTCTCACAGTCCCTGAATTTGCCTTCCAAGACTTGAGCAGCATGCCTAGAGCACTTACCAGCGAAGACTGAGACAAAGAAGTCATTGAGAACCTCAGCCTTCTTCAAATCCAGGATAGCCAGTTCTGTTTCCTTCTGGAGAGGGACCACATTATCCTTAGACTTCCTTTGGGTGGCAATGGAAAGAGCTATTATTTAGCATGTAAAGATAATATTAATCATTAAGATGTGTTAGTGAAATCATAAAAGTAATTCTTGTCATACTAAGAGACTACAAAATAGCACAGCTTTTTTTGTCAGTGTTGGATTTGGCTGGGGTTTTTTTCCCACATGGCTCCATGGTTACTGAGAAACTAGGAAAAGAACAGAGTGTTTAGTTTTATTTTTTTTAAAGGACAAATTTCTATTTAAGCTAATACTACAGTAAAGAAGTAATCATCATTTCAGGCTCTGTTACCTGCTTTGCAATCCAGAACTTGGAAACACTGCTTGTTCTGTTCTGCAGATTGTATGTGTGGTTCAGCATAGAATGGCAAACATACCCTTGTGTCAAATTGGATTTTATGATTCTGTTAAAACAATGTTTGGGAGCCTAATGCTTGTAGTCTAAGAACATGGGGATTAGATCTGTAACACAACTAAAATGGTAAATGAATACAACAGCATAGAGATGGGGAAGCTGGTCAACACATGGAAAAAGTACTCGGGAACAAAATTTGCAAGTGTTTTTTTACTGCATATAAAGATGTCCTATTTCTTGACTCCAATGCAACAAAACTAGACTTTCTTCTGAAGTAATGCTACAGACAATTCAAAGAAAAGTAATTCTTTATTGTTATTGAGAAAGTCAGAAAGAACTCTGGCTGAATCATATAATACAAAGCAAGTATACAATACAATACATAGAACATGTGCTGGGAAAACATTGGTTTTCATAAAGTTGGTGAGATTTCTGAGTTTTAATATGAGCCTTTTGCACAAACATATTTTCTTTCATTGAATTTTAGTCCTATGAAGGAGGTAAATCAAAGCCTCAGGTGATATATCTCTTTCTATGGGCAGAATTATAATGTGATATTTTAAAAGTGTACAAGGAAACAGAATACCAAATCTCATTCACTTTCTATGGGAAACAATTGCATAATCATATAAAGTATGCGTGAAAAATATTTAGTGGTGCTCAGTGCCAGCGATGTGTTTTCTTTGAAGTAAAGCAAGTGCTGTGAGAAATTGTGGAGGCAGAGATAAGAGATCTTCATAAGCTTTTCTATTAATTGTGTGTATTGTAAATTTGCATATGTAGTATTGCTCTCCACCCAAGAAGACTTTCAATACTGAACAACATGATCAAATTCTTTTCTTTCCATATGTAAATGTACTGCACCTTGCATGAGCTTCAGTCAAAGGCACTCTTCTTCAGCAGCTCTGGTTGCTGACAGGTACATCCAGCTCACATTAATGAATAAATTACAATCTCCCACCTCATCAGGTTATAATAGACACCACTGTCTTCATTCATGCTGCTGTTCACAATCCTTCACAAAACAAGTGTTGATAGTAATAGCGAATCAAGTAATGGGCTTCTTGGGATCTTCCTTTAGCTCATGCACTGCCTATTGCTTCATGAAATCAGACCCCCACGCTTGCCCTTGTTCACCCAAGCTCATGCACAGTGTTGTTTTCACTCTCCTATAGCTGCAGTGAGTGGCTTTATTTTGCACGTAAAGAGACTTGCAAGGCACAAGGGAATGCTAAGCCTGTCTAATATAACAAAGATGGAACTTACTACCTTAATCAACCTGCCATGCCTGATTAGATCTGCAATAAGGTTGAGGTCAGACAAAACCAAACTGACAGATCCAACCCCACAATGCATTTCCAATTTTCACTTAAGGTCTTTTAAGATTCTTTGAATCTCTCTTCTTGCTAGTATGAGCAAGTGCTATTGACTTTGAGCATCAGACAGAAACCACCAGTTTGTTACCTTTTTGTCGAAAGAAAGTCCAGGTAGTAAATAGGGTCAAAGGCAGGGCTCAAAAAATCACAGGAAAGTGCTTGGAGTTACTGCTATTAAAGAGTCATGAGCATAAATACGCCTAGTGTTGAATACATGTGAACCATATTAAAATCAAGGTTGTGATTCTCTTATTCATAATAAAGAATGCTTTATTCCATGAGTAATTGAATGGAAGTATGGTCACTGTAACTCTGTTCTGGAAAGAAAAAAAAAACAAACCTTCATATATATCCCTGTAATACTCTGTTCTGGGCTTGCTTTTAGTAATGCCCTGTCAAAGAATTAAAGTATTACTGACCATATATAGTTCATAATTTAATTTTTTTTTCTATTATCTGAGAACTGGACATGCAACGAAGTTTGGTGTGGGGTTTTTTTTATTTGTTTTGTTGTTTTGTGGGTTGCTTTTTTTAAAGTGCTGTGAGTCTAAATTTTTGTTTATTTGCCTCATGTACAGGTCATAACTGCTATTCTAGCAGCACATATATGAATAAGCATGAGATCTTGGGACGGACTTGTCATACGTTTTATAAATGGAGGCCATGTTTTTCAGTCATATATTTGAGTTCCAAGAAAGAGTCAATGATGTGGGTGATCTGGTCAGCCATGACTTATGTGGGTTGAGTGATGGTCAGGTTATACACCTGAGAGATATTCCCAGTGCCTTCCACTAGAATCTGTGTTAGGAGCAGCGCTGCACAACAAATTCATAAGCTGTCTCCACAAAGAAGTGAACAGCAATATGATAATGTTTGTGGATGATACATAGATTTTTCAAAATTTTTGTTTTTTAAATAAAACACTGAAGCTGGCTTATGTTCAGCTTCTCATCAGCCAACATCCCCAAGTCCTTCTCAGGGCTGCTCTGAATCACTTCTCCACCAAACCTGTAGGTGTGCCTGGGATTGTCTTGACCCAAGTATGGGACTTCGCACTTGGCTTGATGGAACTTCATGAGTGTGTTAAGGTCCCTCTGAATGGCACCCTTTCCCTCCAGTGCATCAACCAAAAACATAACTTAGTGTGAAAAGTGTTAATGATGAGACTAAGGATGGAGGTAACTATATTTGTACAGCTATGGAAAATTAAGAAAGAATGACAGAATGGTTTGGGTAGAAAGGGACTTTAAAGCTCATCCAGTTTCAACCCCCTGCCATGGGCTAGGACACCTTACACTAGACCAGGTTGCTCCAAGTCCCATCTAGCCTGGCCTTGAACGCTGCTAAGGATGTGGTATTCAGAACTTCTCTGAGCTATTCTAGTGCTTCACCACCCTCACACTAAAGAATTTCTTCCTTATACCTAGTCTAAATCTCCTCTCCTTCAGTTTAAAACCATCACCCTTTGTCATATCCATACATGCCCTTGTAAAAAGTTACTCCTCAGCTCTGTTATAGGCTCCCTTTAGGTACTGGAAGCTGCTAGAAGGTCTCCCCAGAGCCTTCTCCAGGCTGAACAAGCCTAACTTGAACAGTTTTCATAGGAGAGGTGCTCCAGCCCTCTGATCATCTTTGTGGCCCTCCTCTGGACTCTCTCCATCAGATCCAAGTCCCTTTTGTGCTGTGGGCCCCTGAGCTGAACAGAGTACTACAGGTAGCATATCAAAAAGTTTGACACATAATGTCTTAATACTCAACCGCAGTTGAAAAGGCAACTAGAAAGATGGGAATGATTGGGAAGGGAATAAGAGAACAAAATGTATCATTATTCTATGATATGTTATATTTCTTCATTACTCTGTAGCTCTCTTCCCATATTTTGAATACTGCATATTCAGATTGGAAAAGGGTGCTTTTAGGTCACAGAAAAAAGGCGGGGATATACGTCTAGATAATCATAAGTGACAGGAGAAAAATGAGAAATGAACAAAAGTTTCATACTTACATTGAAGATGCAGGGAAAACCTGATTAAATTACCAGGTAGAAGATTTAAAACAAGAGTATGTCATGCTTTTTTGAGAGCACTGACCTGGAAGGTCATTACATTTTAAGAAGCGGAAACATAAATCTCTAGATACAGCAGTTATACTTAAGGCTGCTCTGCATTTCTTTTGCACAGAATTTGGGCAGTAATTAGGACAGACTGTTCATTTGACCTAGGCAATCTGTAACAACAATATATTTTCATTTGAGCCTTTTGGAGGATACCAGAGGACAAAGAAATAGTGGGAGATTGCTACACGATCGATGGTGAAACGCACTGGGAATTGATATGCAGACACTTGGCATATCCTAGAACTAAGTCTCATGACATTTATTTTGTTGTCCACTTTTTTTTCCCTTCTAGTTATAACATGCTTACAGAATGATAAATTAAGGTATCTCTCAGCAATCCCCTGCATGTTCTTCTTTGTCTCTTCTGTTATTTCTCTTTCCAGTGTGGTAAGTACTTCTATATTGCCAGGGAGCTGACCTCATCTGGAAATTCTTCAGTTTTTAGACAAAGAACCCAACCTCTTTATCTCATGTGCAATAAACTTATATTTCCTGTCAGGCCTGAATTCATACGAATTTTGTGTCTAATAAAGGCAAAGAAAAGCTGCAGCTCATTTCCTTATTTAGGTAGTTTCCTGTTTCAACACCTCTCTAGGAACTTTTAGGTGTAAAAGTAATTTGTTCTCTTTCTTCTTTGTCTCTGAGTCTGAGGCCAAAGGGGAAATCTATTCAGACAGAATAGCCATCAACAGAACAATGGCTGAATTTTTAAGAGCACATTCTAAACCCCCAAAATTTCAAATTATTTTTGTATTTTATTAGTACTTTTCATCAAGGTGAGTTTAAAACTTTCTTGAGTTTGATAGGAGTGGTACAGATTTATACCTAGTGAGATTCTGCTTTTATATATATTGTCCCTCCCCAGATACTCTCTCCTTTGTATGCTTAACTTGTTGGCAGATAAGAATAGGCAGCATGTAACAGATACATACTGCAGCTATTCATATGGTAGCTCCTACAGATAATGAAAAGTCCCTACTGCTACAATTTGATACCTTTCAGCTACACTGGATTTGCCTGGAAAAAGGTTTCGACCAGCAAGACAAAACACATGAATATGTGGTAGCTCACATACAATCTTGACTGGCACTTGTGTCATAAGTACATTTATAGACCTCATAATTGTGAAGATCTTTGATTTTATTTCTCCTGCTTATTTCTTGCTTCTTTGTTGCAAATACACAGAAGGCTGATAGAAAAAAAAAAAAAAATGCCCCAAACCCTGACCAGTCTGAGCACAAAATATAAAGTATAAACCACAGTATAAACTTGAATAAATAGAAAAATTTTTAGATCATAAAGCATTACTAGAATATCACAGGTCAAAAGATGATTTAGCTCAATTCTTCTCCCATGTGGACCTCTATGCTAATAAACTTTTTCACCTTTTAAGTGTCTATTATTGTGCCTCTGTAACATCCAGTCTGCAGTAATACTGGAGTGAATAGTGTTTGTAGTTTCCCAGGTGAGCATAAACAGGTTTTCTTTGAGGGTCCTTGTACCACGAATGCAGTCTAATTCTCATTATCACTGAGGTCCTGCAGAATGCAAGTTGGGTTTCGCTTAGAGCCGTGAGAAGTTTGCTTGCTAAGCCAATCTCAATCATGTATCAGCAGTCCTCATCCAGTGGGTAGGTCACTGAGGATTGGAGGTTGACCAACATGATGCCACTCTATAAAGGGAGAGGAAGGAAGACCCTGGAAACCACAGGCCTGTCAGACTGACTTCAGATGATCCTAACCGAGATCATAAAGCACATGTGAGAAAACAGGGATCAGGCCCAGTCAGCATGGGCTCATGAAAGGCAGATCCTGCTTGACCAACCTGATATCTTTCTATGATAAGGTGGCCTGCCTGGTTGATGAGGGAAAGGCTGGGGACAATGTCTGTTTGGACTTTAATAAAGCATTTGACACTGTCTCCCAGTGTTCTATTGGAGAAATTGGCTGCTCATGGCCTGGATAGGTGTATTCTTCACTGGGTTGGAAGCTGACCGGATGGCCAAGTTCAAAGACTGGTGGTAAATGGTGTCACATCTAGTTGCCAGCCGGTCACTAACAGTGTCCTGTGGTAATGGTTGAACTTAGAATCATAGAATCATAGAATCGTTAGGGTTGGAGAGGCCCTTAACATCATCTAGTTCCAACCCCCCTGCCATAAACAGGGACACCTCACACTAAACCATACCTCCCAAGGCTTTGTCCAACCTGGCCTTGAACACTGCCAGAGATGGAGCACTCACAACTTCCTTGGGCAACCCATTCCAGCGCCTCACCACACTAACAGGAAAGAATTTCTTCCTCATATCCAATCTAAACCTTCTCTGTTTAAGCTTTAACCCATTATCCCATGTCCTGTCACTAGAGTCCCTAATGAAGAGTCCCTTCCCAGCATCCCTATCCACACCTTTACATTATTGTCAAATGGCAGATAAAGGATCCCACATTTTGACTTGTAAATTTGCCTTTGAATGGTGTTCTTTTATCATGTAAATACCCACGTATTTCTCAGATCAGTCGATTGGGATATTTCATCCCAGATAAGATGTTCACTCTGTGGAATTAGTTCATAAATGAACTGCTTTGGGAGAGCAGATATTATCTCTGATAGCAAGTAATAAAAGTGGAACACTTCTCTATAAGATATCCTCTGGTGATTGCACAATTTTGATGCATTTAAAGATGAGTGAGATGTGTCCTTCTTGCGATGGCAAAGAAAATTCATGTGACAGCAGCTGTCTGGAGTAGTTTGCAGAACTTAATGTTCTTAGCAGGAAAAGATTTTGAATAACAAAACAGCACAAAAAAAGGGTATTTCAAAAGCTGTACCTTTTATTGCACAGGAGAGCAATAACTCTCCTTGTGCTTTGGAAATTAGCTTGAATGCCACACCGGTGTGTCTTGTTCCATATTCAACTTGGAGCAGCCATCTGTGAAGCGAGAAAAACGTTCATTTTATAAATGGAAAAGAGGAAAAAGACAACCAGTTTTTCCCAATGTCTTAAGATAAATTTAGATTTCTGAAATAATTTTATGCCTTGTGCAGGTCTTTCACAGCTGAGTAAAAAGCCTGAAATGACTGCCTTGCCTTGCAGCTCGCCTGCCCTTTCACGAGGTGTTACCAGTGTCTCACTTTGAATCCAGTGCAGTTTTACTACCCTTTATCAAGGCTTCATGAGTCGCAGTATTTGTATTACTGATATGCAGATACTGCTTTGACTCCCTAAGGAAAGTCCCACTTCCTCCTATAACCTTTGCAACACATCAGGCCTGAAGTGGTTGGGCAGTTGGACAGATGTAGGTCCCTTCCAATTGGAATATCCTAGTCTAATCTATTCTACTAGAGATCTCAAACATGCAGAGCCTGTGCTATGTGCCTCAGTCCAGGGACAGCAGATCTCAACTCTCTAGCAGCAAATAAACCTTCAGGAATGCTGGATACCTAAAAATCTAATACTATGCACTTAAAAGAGGGAAGTTGTGATGGAGTAGTTTAAGAGCCACTGTAAACTGGGACGTATTCTGAACCCATTCAGAGTAAATCAGACCCATTCTCTGATTTCAATTGCACAAGATCTAACCTATATGTTCTGTATGAGAAGATATATAAGATAACATAGAATTATAGAATCATAGAATAGTTAGGGTTGGAAAGGACCTCAAGATCATCCAGTTCCAACCCCCCTGCCATAAGCAGGAACACCCCACACTAAACCATGGCACCCAAGGCTTCATCCAACCTGGCCTTGAACACTGCCAGGGATGGAGCATTCACAACTTCCCTGGGCAACCCATTC
>JBCJKH010044907.1:0-10293 GCA_039877255.1 Loriculus beryllinus
ACACATTTATGGCTTGCATTTCTTTTTAATAAAGTTTATGTTTGAAATACAACCAATCTTTCTTATTACTCAAATAAAGGTTACAGCTGCAAAAGAATCAGAATCTTTTCTGAACTCTGTAGGATTAGTTGCAACCTCAGCATCTATTATCTTGTAAACCAATATCATCACTATGTAATACATTAAATAAATACAGCTTGTCTTTTACAAGATGTCTTCTCCCATTGACTGCCAACTGAAGTATAATAAAAATGTTAAAAAAAGAATCCTCAATAGCTGCATGAGTAGTTGTCCACTTACTCCAGAGATCAGTAAAATATTTGGCAAGGAAAACATGGTCTGAGCACTAGCACTCATTCACATGTCAAAGATAAAATAGGAAACGTAGTTCATAGTGGAGTGCAAGGGCAAGAGTGATGGAAAGGCATTCTTGCAAATATGTGCTACAAAAATACACCACTCTCCACCTTCTCTGTTGCTTTCCTGTGCAGCTCAACTACATCTCAGTAAAACAGTGTGCCCAGATGCAACTCAGGAATGCATATGTCTTCTCTTGCAAACACATGCAGAGACAAACATCAGTCCCTGTATGTGCATGGACATATTGCACAGCTGGAAGAACAATTGCAGCTATTAAGAAAAAGCATATGTTTTTCTTACTGGGTTATCTAAAAGGTTGATTTGTATTGTGAAAGTGTGTTTTAAACAGGATTATGACCACATCAAATTTTGCAAAATAAAGACAATGTAAATTTAATAGTGGCATTTAAGCTCTCTGAGGTCTTAACTGAATGACATACATTAGCAGTCAAAAATAGGTGATAGTTCAAAATCAAGTTGTGAAAGATCTGAAAATTTAAGTCACTGCCTGATGTGGGTGCCCACAGGCACAGAAAAAGCAGTGTAGGAAGCCCAACAATTTAACAATCAATCACGGAATCACAGAATGGTTTGGTTTGGAGGGGACTTTAAAGTTCATCCAGTTCCAACCCCCCTGCTATGGGCAGGGACAGCTTCCATAGGACCATATTGCTCAAAGCCCCATCCCCTATTACCTGCCAAAAAAACATGGCAGAAGTGCATACTGCACTGTCAAAATCCCTATGCAGAGAGTCTGAGGTTCATAGAGTTGATCATGGGCAGGTGGCAAAAACAGGAAAGGAGGACAAAAGCAGAAGTTCCCTCTCACTCAAGACTCCATGATTAGTTTCCAAACATTTAAGCCATGCATAGATAGTAGCATTTATTGACCTGAATGTCTTTATAAATACTTTAAATTTGATATTTTTAATAAGGTTTTTCCATGACACAAAGTTACCTTTTCCAGTAGATTTGTCTTTTGCTTCTTCTGGAAGAGGAGTTATATCTGGGCTAACAAATTTCCATTTAATAATGCATGAATGTTCCTCTTATGAAGCTAGATAGTTTTTCCATCACTTGTACTTCAGTATTTCTGAAACCAGGTGTTAATTTTCAGGGGGATAGGAGGTTTCCAAGCAGCTGCCAGGACTAATATAGCAGCCAGCAGTAAACGCTGAATAAGCTTAGGTACAAAATCTATACCATCTGGTTTCAGAAGTCCCCAGCCAAAAATGTGAGGCCAGTTCCTTTCATGTCCAGAAATCTTCCCGTTCATTGGGAATTGTGGAATGGATCTTACCTTTGCATTACCTTTTAATTCACAACTCAGAAGAATATTCAAATAATGGTCTTAAGAAAACATTGCATAACTGTAAAATAGGAAAGTAAGTAATGTGTAAGTAATGTTTCATGGTAAGAAAGATGAACACTAATTGACAAGCTGAGATCAAAGTCCTGGCTCAGCCTCACAGTAGTCCAGTTTTCCAAGCTGCTGTTCCTCAAAGTCGATGATAGCTACCAGTAATCAACACACAAACAAAGTCCCTCAGAGAAGTGGTCTCCCTAGACCAGCAAGTCAATGAGGAGATACAAAATGAAGCCCTTCAGGTTTGATTTAAGACCAGGGAAGTAAGGAATGAGGTCTATCTTGGCTGCCAGTGAGGAAATACTTCTGGTTCCTTATTGTCTGAAGAGATCAACTGTGTTCTACATAAAAAATTGCTGTACTGAAAGTTTTGATAAAAGAGTAACTTAAGAGTGTCTTTGTTCACAGATATAAGTATGAAGGCATAGATATAGCTTGTGCCACTAGAGATACCAGAGGAGATCCAAGCAACACTTCCACTGAAGATGTGTGGAAAAACTGTTTCCTGCAAATTTTGAAGTCCAAATCGTTTGACTCTCTCCCTTAGGCAGTCATTTACAGCTATACATAATCCAAAAGGTCACTTTCTTATCAAAGCTGTGAAGGTACCAAGCTGTAATCTCATTCAAAGAGTCACTAATATCTCATAGCTTTTAATGTCTGGGTTATATATAAAAAATTGCATATCATAAGGAACCATGCAGGCCTTTTTTTTCCTTTTCCTATCATCACTGCTTTCAACACACTGATTAAATCATTGCTTTAAGTGGATGATTAAACCCTTTTTAGAAAGGACTGCCATGTTACTGCATTTGGCTAGAACAGAGTAGAATGATTCCTCTGTCTATATGCACTATCACAATGCAAATAAACCAGCAACAATAGCGCTGTTGTATTCCTGGTAACCATGAGTTTGTCTACACTGCTGTATAGCAAGATTGCCCTGCGCTCAGTAGAGCAAGTTAGAATAGCTTTATCTCCTGATCTAGAAGCAGGTTTAACTGGAGACACTTTTAGAGATGGGTAGATGAATACAAATCAAACTAAACTGAGTGAGAAAAAATATAATTAAAAATAAAAATGTTTTCTCTCAGCACTGTTCTCCAGAAGATTTAATGTTCTGAGGATTCATTCTGATTCCTCCATGGATAGTAGTCAAAATATTGTTTTGTAGCTGTTCACATAATAGCAAAGTGATGATCCTTCTGATCATATACACTGCAATAGAGTTTGATCATAAATTCCAGCCAGAGGGCATTCTGAATTAACAAATTAACATAACAAGGTTATTTTATAATGCACTATGAATAATCATTTCAGCAAAAGCAGTGATTTTGCTGTGTTCATGCTGTGATACAATAGTAGTAGTATAAATCCCAAGGTAGCACTCACTGTACTTTTAAGAGAGAACTTTAGTAACCTTACGAAAATATAAAAGGCTGTGGTCCAAAATTCCACTTATCTCTGAATGTATGATAAATTGCCGATCCACAGATAGAGAAGTCTTCTGTATTGCATCCATGAAACATCTGTGAACAATAACTTATGCAACTGTAGTGCACTGTTATTTTACAAACTGACAACAAAACACACACCAGAATACTGACCACTCACTGGCTAACTAGCCATTATATTCCAAAGCAGTGTTTCTTCAGTTTTGAAATAGTAGGCTTCACAAAGAAAAAGTAGGACTAGGCCACAGGCTACAAAACACTTGCAGAACAGACATGCCACTGAGTTCAACCAGATCCAACAGGCTTTCCTCTAACTAGTTTCTACCTATTTCATTATTTATTGTATTTATTGTGATCTTCCTACTTACACTATTTCTCATGCTATGAAAGTTTCATGGACTAAATAATACCAAACCCCATGGATCTTTATTTCCTATTAATCTGGTCTAGTTCCCAAAATTCTCTTTTAATACGTGAGAGAAAATATTTTAGTGAATGTAAGCACATCCACACAGCCTTTATCCAAGAAGAAGAAGTAGCAGGAATTTTATCACTCATTCTTCTTCAGTGTTAACAGCTAGAGGGAATACACCCTGGAAATCAATTTTGTTTTACGGGAGCTTGATGTGGGTAGTTGCTTGATGTGTTCAGCTTCTGTATGGCCCAGATTCAACAAGACACTAAAATGTGGCTGACTTTATTCATGTGGGTATTTAGGTATGTGCTTAAGTACCTCGCTGAATTGGGGCTTATGTTAGGTCGTAAGTATTTACTAGGTCAAGCATCCAGGCTAAAAATTTCTCTTTTTCATAGATACACCGCAGAGACATCCAGTCACACAATACATTTGGAAGTGCCTTCAATGAATTTATCAGGTGATGTTGCTCAAAGCAATGGAGAATGCATTCTTGTTCTGTTGGAGAAACATTAATTTGCCTTTTCAGTACAGACCCTGCAGACTGCTGAGAGCATCTACATGGGCCAAACTTCAAACATACAGGTTAACAGAGTAACACTTTGTTTTAAATATTTATGCTGCTGCAGTATCCGGCAGTTGAAGCCAGTCTTATTCCTTATTGTACTTGGTGCCATAAAGAAGCATGAGGTCCCAGCTTCGAGTAATTTACTTTCTTGAGAAGCATTGCACACCAGAACTAAGTAATCAGAGAGCCATACATGTCCTACAATGAAACACTTACCAAGATAAATCAAAAAAGCAGATAATTTAGGAAGGAAAGATTAAGTGTATGACTGCTTCTTTGTTCTTTTAAGCTCTGGCTATTAGCCCAGACACTAGCCTATCTAACCCACAAGTGAGTAAGTGATTCCAAGCATTCAGGGAGTATCACTGAGCAAAATTCTGGTTTTGTGGAAGAAAAATTGTGATTAAGGTTGTGCTCTCGACTGCTTATCAGCCCTCTGTTACTGATTCCTAACCTTATGGCATATTTTAGACACAAAGATGCAAAAGCTGCTCAAGATTCTGTGTCAGAAGAGAAGACAACCCATGCAGCTGCTATCTGTTGCAAGGCACAGAATCTGGCTGGGAAAACTGTTGCTTTGCTCAAGCTTTGACATTGTTTGAAACTCATACTCATTGCAAGTGAATCACGTTCTTATTCCTTCTCTACCACTGTGCATACATTTGCTGTGCATAAACTTCAGTATCCTACTCTGCACTTTACTGCCAAAATACTTACAAAACATTGAATTAGTGCTGTCTCTGAATAAAGACTGTTACAGCTCAACCAGAGGAGCCAGTTGGTGCGTGCATGGCTATAATGGAGCATAAGCACATGGGAAAGAGAGACTAAAAGATACTAGAGGGGGCTGCAGTTCCCAATGAGTGTAGGACAGAACCTGGGACACATTTCCTTGTGAAACCAAGTTTCATCAGTCCTTTGCTCACAAACTGCATAATTATCTTCCGTGGCTTGCTTTTGTTCAGCTGTAATAGATAGAAGTGTTTCTCAGTGTCTTGTTTTTGTCTCAACATCAAGATTTCAACCATTTGGTTTTTTTCAAGGGCAAACTGGTTAGGGACTGATTGATTCTAAGTAATTCAGCAAGGTTGAACGTTGGTCTTGTCAGCTGTTTTGGTGTCTTTTTCCTTTTCTGGAATCAAAGCCCGGCAATCATTATATGCTGATCTTAACTTCGTGAACTCAAATATCACTCTTCCAATTTTCATTCAGACTTTATGTACAATTTAATTGAGAGTGTCACTCCATATTTTAAGTTCTATTCATGTGTTGTTGGTATGAAAACTCTTTGCTGTTTCCAAAAAGCCATGGATATATTTTTGTGGATTTGAACAGCGGTTAGGTACTATTAACTTCAAAAATTAGTGGAGACTATTTGAGCCATGTTTATTTTTCATGTAAATTGTATATAATTCTGAAAAAGGGGAAATCATTGTTAGGTTAGCAAAACTCCTGCCTTATATCTCACCCATCTTCACTGTGTTTTGTTCCACTAATGGGATCTGTATGTATTTTGAACTCTTAAGACTAGTATAAACTGTGAACATCTCTTGAGGAGGGGGAACACATAGCAATGAAATGATAGAACAGAAAAAGAATGAAACTGAAAATTAGACCAGAAGATTGAAATCAGGACAGGTTTAAATCTTTCTTTCCTATTTTTTTCATCTTGGTTGCCTGATAAACTACCAAGCAGGACAAAGTTCAGGAAACTTGATATACTGCATGTTAAGTCTTTGTTGTTATAAGGTGAACTCCCTTACTCCAGCTTGCTCTCCTCGTCTCCCACACTTGTTGTTTTAATACAGAGGAAAGTTCAACTCCCCCTGCTTAACTCCAGTGCCTCTTAATGAGGGAGCTGTAACACTATCCAGTTGTCTCGCCACACGGCAATCAGAATTTCATTGCTTTGCACAGTTTGACTTATGTCAAAAAGGATGGTTAAAATTCACCCAAGTCCTGGAAACCGCCTGTTGAGTTAAACAGATCACATTTTGGCTGCAGGAAGATTCTTCTATTTTTTGGTTTGGTTTTTAAATGGTCAAAGGGCAAGAAGTATTATTTGCAAAAGCTCTTTCCCATACCTGGTTCTTAGAATGCTGGCATCATCAAGATGATTTACACATCATATAGTTAGACACACAAGCAATAGAGCTTCATATGCCGATATAAAGAAACACGATTTATGAAAAATACATTCTGATCACACAAAATGGATCCTTTAACCTGTTGTGGTTTAAAAAATATCTTAGAACATCCCAATAGATTATCTTTGACAGTGTGGGCTTTACATTTATAAATGAGCAAAAAATCAGAACAGAAGGCTGAAGACCAGTAAATGTGAGTCATGGGAAGTAATTTATGGGCAGTAGCACTTAAACCACCCTTTCTGAAGCCTTCAGGACAAGCTTCCTTGAAGGCTCTCATGCACATTATATGGTTATTGCAATTGCTGCAAGAGAAACAACACAAGTAATCATTTGCAAGCACTTCACTTATGCTTTCTGTAGCTCAAGTTGTACCTTATAAGAGTTTTTAGACATGCTCTTTTTTCTTAATATGTTGCTTCAATTAAACTGAAAAGCAGGAGTAAAAGAATGCTCCGTTAAACTGTGAAATTGTTGCATTGCATTACAGGAATCCTCCAAGTTTATAGAAATAGGAATGTCTTTGTGGTATAGGGATAAAAGATTCTTATTAGACTTTGTGGGTCCTCAGGTGAAGAGGGTGTAAATTAGAGGCTGAGGGGAGAAATCCAGTCATCACCTCAAGGACTGAAGGACCCAGAAGAATTGCGGGTTTGTGCATACAACATACATATATGCCATAGATCCTCTCTCACTGCAAATCAGGGACCTTATGAACCACTTTGTCCACTGCTAATCAACATCCCCATGTCAGCTCCACATTCTTGCTGAATATAGCATACTCTGCATTCATTCTGTGCAAATAATGTCTTATTTACCAAGATAATAATTATTTTGGCTGAAAAATTTGACCACTGAGACTTTGAGGAGAGGCTGCCCATCATCCATCCATCCCAGTTCTGGTTCTCTTGGCACATTTCTCTCCTTATCTCACACAAGGCAGGGCTCGCACCTTCCAAGAGGAGTGAAGATTGTGGTACACATCAGCATGGCCCAGTGGTGCCTGTGTACAAGAAAGAAAGAGGTTTTACTTGTAGCACAGTATACAGCACAGATGTGCAGCAAGGACAAGACCTATCCTTCCACGTAGTTGAGATGTAAGCAGTGCAGAAAACAGGCAAATCCACCTCATTTGGTCAGAAGGCACTCTTCAGTGTGAATATTGCCTGCAACATCAATGTAGCCTGTAAATAAAAAGTTAAAAGTATCAATATGATTCCAGCACCTCAGGGTTTGAATCTCAACATTTAGACAATATATATAGAATTGTTGCATTGCAGATGATTGAGGCGAGTCCAAACAGTGCCCTCCAGCCAGCCATTGCTTTTATTCTTTACCTCAAATGAGGTATCATTCCGTATCATTACCATAGTTAAATCTGATAAGGAAGAAAAACTCAGTGACATCTGCCTGATAAAACTTGGACTTTTGAGTGCTTTTAGGGTGTAAGAGTTATGAATCACTCTTGGAGGAATCCAGCTGCATGTAAAAAGTGTTGATGACTTGTTATATGCAAATATTGAAAGCTCGTTTAAAATCTTTTCTTAGTCTTTGGGTATGGTCTGTGCTACACAGACTTATGACCCACAAAGCCACATGGTCTTAAGCAAGGACCAGTTGTGTTTCCAAAGACAATATGATGTAAGATAAGAAACTTCAGCCTATACATGCTGTGCTGAGTTTTCCAAATGCAATGCAAACACTGGCAAACCTGTTTTCAAAATGGGACAGCCATGTTACACAACAGCTTATATCTTGCTATCTCCAAGGGCAAGGCTGTCTGTCAGGCATGCAACCTCTTTTCCCCCTGCCTCTTTGCCAAGGCCTGGCTTCCTGGTCTTAGGGCCAGCTTTTGAGGCAGCTATATGGCCTTGAACGAGAGCCCTGTGAGGAAGGAGAAGCAGGTTTCTACCATTCTTTCCTTGGGAGCTGCTTTTAAGCTCACGCCGTCACCCTTGATTTGTGCACAAGCGATGTTTGCAGCTGTGTCTGAGCCTGACTGCCTTGATTTCCAAGCTTGACCTTAAACCTGCCTAGTCTAGGTGGATGTTTCATGTGCTCTGGGCTCCCGGGTGACCCTGGTTGCTGTCACTGCTCTTGGCACAGCCTGGAGAAGCATCCTGTGGCTGACTGCAACACCAGCTTTGCAGTTCCCATGGATAGGCAGACAATCTGCAAGGTTGGCCCCAGGTGGTCTTGGAGATCATCCCAACAGGTGGCATCCCACAGGCTAGATCTGACCACCTGATTTGCCCAGACAGGCTGTCCATGAACTGCCTGGGAGGCAGTTGTGTCAGGGGGGCATGCTATGAGCATGGTTTGGTATCAAAGGTTGTGTAGACATAGGCAAAGTGATTTACAAAGCTAAGTGAAGAGAGAGCTAAGTCTATTCAAGTATCAGATACCATAATTCATCATGATTAGCCTGGTATGATTCAACAGCTGTAACCATTTAGGCCATGATTCAGAAAGGCAAATACTTTAATCTAATGCTAGCAGGGGATTGCCAAGGAAAGGGAGGAACTGAAAAGAAAATATATCAAAATTTCAAACTTCATCCTGGAAACAGAATTATAAAACTTCATTAAAATGCTTATGCCGAATGTATCAAAATATAACAGTTGTGCAAAAAAAATTTGCTTCCAATCTGTTGAGAAGGATCGAGAGCACCCAGGATGGATGCAATGTAGAGAAAACTTAGGCCCAAGAAAAATTATGAAGAGAGTTCTTATCCAGCAGTGCCTTATCATAAAGGCATCTAAAATTCAGTGTGCATCTCTATTATGTTTTTCAATGTATTAAAGCTCCCTAAGTGCCTCCACATCCATAATAGGTCTTCAGCTGTAAGGCATGTTCTTGCTTATTGCTCTACCATGATCCAGAGATAAGGATGTCTATCTACATCTACAGCCTGGTCCAACACACCTCAAGCACTGAGATCAGTACATAGCACAGCATGGTCACCTACTCCCATCCAAGTGTCAGTGTAATGCAGCTGAGTCACTGAAATGATATCAGGGTTGACAAGCCTTTAATGTCTAGTGCCCTTTCGAACTACTTGCTAATCACTATACAAAAAAAGTGGTCAGGTAGTGCCTTTCTCCTCCTTCAGTTCACAAGATTAATTACTTGTCTTTAATAAAGACCAAAAGGAGAGGCTCACAGAGCCCTGGATTCCAGCTGAGAGCAGCAGAGATCAGTAGTTGCAACATAGTGTTGAGAGACATCACCACTAAGTAATGATACACTGGTAAGATCAGTGTGTGAGAAGTGCTTAGGTCCTCTTTCACACAATTTGTTCTTAGAAACTGTTTACTATTGTCAAAGTAAACAGGTTTTAAGATAAGCTTTTTGTCAAAAGCAGAGTGAGTTGTCTTGGGATGGAACTGTATTTTTAAGGCAATTTGATATAAGCTATTTTTTCTGCAAGATACTGTGTTTTAGTGGCAGAGGAAAAGTTGGCCATCCACTTGCATGCAGTCAAAGAGTAGGGCTAAGCCTCCTAGGTGTTCATATTTGGCATTAATTTCTCTGTGCAAATGCAATGGCCATTTTCACACTATTTCCTGGCTACCCTGCACAATCATTTCAATTTCTTTTTAGACCAAATAATTTCCAGTAAGTAGTGCAATATCAATGTATTGACATTAATGTATACACTAAAGATGTTTTGTGTTATATGAGCTGTAGAGCTGTAGAGCTGCAAGCTCTGGAAGACTTTCCACTAAGAACAATTTACCAAATCTGAAGCTTCAGAAACTGAGCACAAAGATAGTACAGTGTTGAAGTGGTGCATTTTAAAGGGAGTTGGGCACCTTAAAATTGAAATTAGCTAGAAAAAATGAATTGCTGAAGTCTGGGTAAAACTGATTGGATTATTTCTTCTATGTTTAAGAAGCTACAGGAAAATTCAGCAAAAGAAGCTTGTGATACACCTGTGAGGAAGAATCAGGTAAGAGTTCCACAGTGGTAACACACGTAGA
>JBCJKH010044910.1:7495-25789 GCA_039877255.1 Loriculus beryllinus
TAAACTTCATGAGGTTGGCATCAGCCCACCTCACAAGCGTGTCAAGGTCCTTCTGGATGGCATTCCTTCCCTCCAGCCTATCCACCGAGATTCTTCTACGCCCCTGCAAAAATGTATTGTTCATATTATTATGGTTCATCTAGCTTTGCTGTTATGGAATTCAGACTTACTGATCTCTACTTTCCTGGATTAGTGACTGGTTTAAAATATTGTCATACTTGCCACCTTCCATTCCCTTTATATTGAAGCTTCTGGTCCCTTGGAACCAGTGGCACTGTGATACAGTTTTGGTTATAAGGATGATCAAGATGTTAAGTTCGTAATTTTTCATCTGTTAATTGGATGCCCTGTAGAGAGTGCTATGAGGTATAATTAACGTTTATAACTTCACAAGAATTACCTATAGCATTTGCTGAGAGTTGATTTTAGCATTAACCTTTACACAGCTGTCAATTAGCTGGAAAAAACATACCTTATGTTAATGTGTTTCCTGTAGTAATTCCGTCTGGAGACTGGTCCATCATTTCTAGTGGTCGTTATAAAGAAGGGTTGTGCCTGTTTCCACCTCTTGTTTGAACAACCATGATGCAGTAAGAGTGACCACCCTTACTTTTTGATGATAATACCCTGGTGCTGGTACCTGTCGAGGATAACGATGGACTTGAGCTACAGCAGAGTGGATGTAATCTTGTAGTTTATCCCGTAATTCTTCAAGTTTTCCGAAGGCATCATTAACAAAAAGAAGAAAGCGAATTTATACAGAAAACACTTTTTTGGTGGTTTACTTGTTATTTTTGTATGATCACACAGTACTGTCCACCCCTCCAACATGGAAAACTCTATTTTGAAGTTTACACAAAGGCAGTTCACACACTTTATTTCCAACATAAATGAAACGTAAATCAAATGCAAACAAGAACCAAGTCACTAGAGAAAGTCACAGCCCAAGTGTGCAAGATGGAATTTCATGCTCAGTGAACATCAAATGTTAGAAAGTTTCCTTATTTTTTTTTCCCCATGGAAGATACTGCCAAGAAACCATTGCCTTGGATGGCTGTCTGCTTTAAAGAGGAATGTATTCTTTAAATGACAGCTTTCCTGCTGTTTCATTGCTTTCAGCTATTAGACAGTTTGTGCTATTAAGGTGATGCTTGGCAAAGTGATTGCCTTAGCCTTTGTTTATGGTCAAGTAAACCTGCTACTGGTAGAGGAATGGTAGAGGAATACCTTTCAGCAATTTTGCTTTTGCTGAGTGAATAATTCTAATGGATGTTTTTGCTTAGCTTTTATTTTAGAAGTGTGATTTTTGCAATATGTTGGTTACTTCTTATAACGTCAGCAGTAGGCAGGAAACTTAACCCCTTAAAGGCATCTTTTTAGAGGTCATTTTTTCTTACCTGATATTTGCTACTGAAAGCAATATAGCCCATTGTGGTAAAACTCAAAGATGAGTTTCTAATAATATTTAGGAGCCAAACACTGACACACCTGGAATCCTGTACCCAGGAGTCATAACTTCATGTCCATATTTTAATTATATGACTGTCTTTCTGACACGATATTTGTTATTGGTATCGACAGTTATGGTGGGGTGTGTAAAAGCCACAAATAAATAAATGGAGTGATCAACTGCACTAAATGACACCAAGAGTGCAGAGCTCTTGCAAGAGTGTTTTTCACTCAGTTATTGCTTTTTAGTAGAATAATAGGGTTCTGGTATTGTTTTTATTTAATCTCAAATGTCTATATTGTAAAAACTAAAAGCTGCTGTAGGTGAGGCTCTAGCTTGCCAGGCACTGTACGAAACAGCTGATAACAGCTGCTCCTGCAGAGATTCATTTGGCTTCTACTCAGAGAGGTTTTTTTTATTACTTTTTGATCATCCCTATCTTGAGCTTAAGCAGTTCTGTGCAGATATGGCTTTTCATGGACATTCATTTATCTGTCATGGTGGAAGTCCCCCCACATTTCAAGCTCCAGATGGCAAAATCTGGTTTCTCTGGTTTAACGTCTCATCAATCTTCTCACTCCCTCGTTAACTTTTCTTCCTTGACTCTATGAACTCTACAGTCTCATCTCTGGCTCTTCCAGTTTCCAAATAGTGTTCCAGAACATCCAAAACACAAAAATCTGCTTCCTAGCATGTGCTGGGGCACTGCCAGAAGCACGTGCTATGCATTACGTGTGCACCATCCTCCTGGGCTGGTTGTATTAACTAAGCAAGACACCCACTTATGTGCTGGTACTAGATTCCAGTTACCACAGACAGATAGGTTTAAATCACTGATGAAGAATAATTTTTGTCAGTAATAAACTCCCAGGTCAGCCTACTTCATTATCCTCATTAACATAGCTACAATTTACAATTCCATTGTGTTGCCCACAGCCTGAGAAGCGCAACAGGGAATTTGGCTCTTGCCTCAGGAAACAGAAGCAGTTTTGTTTGGCTCAAGAGGCTACATCTGTGGTGATTGTTCCAAGGATCTTCACTTGTTGGCCTTCAGTTCACATTGCTGAGTAGCACAGAAGGGAAGGGACTGGACTCCTGAACCAAAGCTATATGTGAGGTGTGCTCCTTCCATATTGCAGACCTGAGCTAAGCTTCACACTCTCTGAAATGTATGTGGAGTGCACACCAAGTCCTCAGCATCAATTCCTCTGCTTTATAAATGTGGTCTTATTTGACTGTGCTACTTAATATCTCAGACATAACCTTAATTTTAGAAATACAAGGAAATTAAATAAGGACACTGCTTTTCAGATGCCTATTCCATTTTTGTTGCAAGAATATTTTCCACTCTGAAAACCTCCCTGTTTAAAAAGCTGGGATTAATTATTATCTTTTTTCTTTTTACACACTGAAAGGAACATTGACAGAAGAAAAGACCAATCAGATAGAAAACCATAGAATCATAGAATGGCTTTGGTTAGAAGGGACGTTAAAGATCACCTAGTTCAAATTCTCCTGCCATGGGCAGGGACACATTTCACCAGACAAAGCTGCTCAAAGCCCCATCCAACCTGGAAGTGAACACTTCCAGGGATGGGGCAGCCACAGCTTCTCCAGGAAACCTATCCCAGTGTCTCACCACCCTCACTGTAAAGAATTTCTTCCAAATAGCTAATCTAATTCTACCTTCAGTTTAAAGCCAGTCCCCCTTGTTCTAGCCTTACATGCCCTTGTAAAAACTTCTGTGTAAATAACCCCAGCAACAAAAACCTTGTGCAGGGGAGGAAGAGAAAAGCAGTATTTCAGTTCAGATCTGAAAGAGGAGCTGCACTAGGGAGAGGGAATATAACCACAAATGAAATCAATTCCTAGGGCCTTTGACCTTTACCAGGTATTACTGAGCAAGATGCAGAATAACCTGAATAAATGCTAGGTTCAGTTCTTTTATTCTCTCTACTGGCAGTTGTAAGTCAGTCAAAGCACACACACACACACACACACACACACATACACACACAGCCTGAAGCTAACTTCTTCCTTACATGGCTTTGCTGTGCCTCTTCTAGCCAAGCAGGCAATAATATTTACACTGGGGGGCTCCCCAGGGAGATTCATGCAAATCTCCTTGTCCAGGAGAAACTCCAGCAGTGTCTGAACTAAGGCACTGGAAACAAAGGCTTTGCAACTTCCTCCTCCTTGACTTCCAGCAAAACCCCTTCTTGGTAAATACATCTGATTCTTAAGTATTAAATGTAAGAGGAGCACAGAACATCTGCCAGTAGAGTCAGCAGTGAGGAGAGAGATTTTGCTGTGCGCATCCAAGTGCAGAACTAGCATCACAGTGGGCATGCTCTATGCTGAAAACGCACTAACACCTACAACAAGCAAAACAGCTATGGGACTTCTGCTCACTTGTTGTCTTCCTTTCTGAGGACTACTGGGCTTGGTTATCACCAGCCATTTGACCACGTTTTACAGCATTGTTTTCAAGGGCAGTTGTGTTATTTCTTAGTGCCACCAAGTGGCAAAATCTAATAGTACTATTTTCAGTAGTCCCTACCGATGAAAAAAACAGAGTAGACAACTCTGGTGCCAGCAGAAGAGCGAAAAAAGCCTTCAAACAGGCTAAGCACCAGCATTTTGCAAATTAAAATATTAACGAGTGTTATTTGTTTCAAATGCTAAATGATTCAAGTAGGGGACAAGTTCACAACACAACAAAACTTCAAACGTATTAATCTGCCTCTATTCAGTGTAACATCAAGTGTGCTCTAAAAACTACTGAGAGACCAGACTTAAGCATATGTTTAATATTAAGATCACCTGCTTGCAATCTGTTGCTCAACAGGTGTGCTTTGCTGAGCTGGAACCAGTGATACTGGTAATTAACTCAGAGAATCAGTGGGTGGAAGCTGAAATTTCCAGTAGGCTGACGCTATTTTCCATTATGATTTAATGGGAAGAAAAATATTTAGTTGTTCCTGGTACAATATAACTCTGAAACAGTGCAAGTCTTGAACCATATTAAACCATGGCTGCAATTTCATAAAGCACTGAAATCTTTTTGTAAGCATATGAACTTTACCAGACCCCAGGAGATCACCATGGGAGATACTGAAAAGCAAATCAATCATGTGTTCATCTGAAACAAGTATTTTCCTAACTTTTTCAGGTTTCTTTTAAATTTGCCTGTGAATAAAAGGACAGTGGCACAGATCCTAGTGCTACATCAAACATTTTCTGTGCTGATTTTCCTTCTGTTTTTCTCTACATCTATGGAGAAATAAACATATAAATTTCTGGAACATGAATTTAAATTTGGAGTATTCTCCAGATGGAATTACCTAGAGGATAAAACAGTTGCTTGCATTCTTTAGAAAAAATAAAATAAAATTGGTGGTGTTTTAGTGCAAATGCACTACATTCATCAAGTGAAATTGAAATATTGCTAGTGTCAGAGAAGAAATCTCCTAATATAAATATTGCAGTGAAGTCTTTCTCCATTGCAAGCACCTGAGCAACTTTTGGGAACAGGAGAGCTTCTGTGTAATTTACTTCAAGAAAGAAAAAGCAATTTAATCTGCATCTGCAGCAGGGGCTGGGAACATGGGTGCAAACAGGTAGCCTGTTTCTCAGTGGAAATAACTTTAGCTCATTTCAGAATCTGGATAACACAGTTTTCTCTCAAAGGGATTCTTTATGTAAAACATTGGAAACTGCACATTCAGTCTGACTGTTTATTCAGAGAGCTTGGGGGCAGCTGACTCTTTATAAATAGTGGTATAAAATGAAAGCTAAATATAGTTTAACTGTCTTCCTGTTTACTTACATGACAATAAAATGTATCACCATATAAAACCATCATTTAAGGATAGGTCACTGCACTGATAACAGCCTAAGCCTGTAGGTCCTGATGCTAGTCAGTGTCTCAGGCTCTGAGTGGGATGCCTATGGCTAACAGGTCCAGTGAGAGGGTACAGTCACCCCTTCAAAAGCTCCCCCTGCCTCTCCAGGCCACTTTTCTTCTTCCATTGCTAGAACACTATGCAAGGTTTGTTCTCAGTGGATATCACAGCTGTACTGCCAAGCTAAGGCACTGCATAGGCATCAGCAATAGCAGATTCCTGTGCTAGACACAGCCTTTAAAACAGCCAGTCATATTGGAGACTGGCGAACAGCTGAGACCTCTCAAACTGAAGGTCAGCATCAATGCTACCATTTTTATAAGGCTAGGCTTGAAGAATGTTTAGATACCCACTATTAAAAGATTAAACTACACTGTTATTATGATAACATGTTAAAGACACATTTGGAAGAAAAAAATATTTGAGTTTAATTTAAATAAGAGCATATTAACATTAGGTGTTGTTCATTATCTTCTCTAGGAATCTAGTCAAGAGTTGCAAGACTGTGTTTATACGTTCAGTCTAGCATTAGATATTTTTTCAGTAACTTGAAGGAACAAGCTTTCCCAGCTCTGCAGCCGTAACAGCGAGACATAACAGATGGAGAACCTATCTTCTTTTGCCTGTTATACCTCTGCTATTTCAGTCACAAGAAACCAATCAACTCCCCTGCCTAGAGTGCAGAAGGACTAAAGAGATGCTGAAATAAGATGGAAAGGAGACCCTGAAAGTCTCAGTTACCTATAGGGAACTCATCTATTTAGTATTTTATCCATTCTAGATTAAAAGAGCCTTTGTAATTGTGTATCAGCCTTCCTTACACATTTCCCAAACAGGTATCTTCCTGCCCGTTTTCTCATGCATCTATCATGTGCCTTCATAAACTGTGCAAGGTTATCCTAAGGAAATTTTTCTACTTAAGTATAATCTATCCAGCTAAATCTCTGCTAACCTGACAGCTTCTTCCAATTAGTCCTTCCTACTTAAGCATATGCTCTCTGTCCTACTGCAGGAACATTCAATTAAGATGAAGAAAAAAGTGTAGTAGACAAGCTCAACATTAATATAAATGAGTGTCTTCGTGCACAAAGATATCACAGTTCAGCTTTCAATCAAGCTTTCAGTTCAATGGGATTTAAATACAGATAAACTTCTAGCAGTACAATGTTTGCAGTAACAAGAGGAAAGGTGACATTAACAAAAAATAAAAATGTCTTTGAACATCATGTACCTTTACCTGGAACATTGGAATAATAAAATTAAGAGTGATTTCAATGTTTTCTAATGACACCAAACTTTTTATATTGACAATGTATAGAAAGAGACAATGAATTTGATAACAAACATGAGTTGCATTTTTGCTCAGAGAAACACAAACCTATAATGAGCTTGGTCTTCTGCAAGATCAGAGAGGTGCAGCCTGCTCTCATGCTACAGCACTGCACACCTTGTTTATAAAAAGCAGGTTGGTGTTCGATTCAACTCAGAACACACACAGTTTGCTCTGAAATTATTAAAATTACTTTTTACGTCATTTTCAACTTATTGGTTTGGACGCCTATGTTTACAATACTTATAATGCTTCTTACATGTGTCTTCAATTTGTTTTTAAGGTTTTGGTACATTAGTTTATGATACAGTGACAATCTGGCTCTGTGTACAACAATAAAGCCAATTTTATACATAAAATTCTGTTAGGATGGGCTATTCTCAGCCATCTACCATGTGTGCCTCTGCCATTTATTTCTCTCTGTGCCAGTATCTCACTCTGTTCCATAGTATCAACTATGAATATCTTATTAGAATTATGGATACCTTATTTCTCAGGGGGTCTAAGAAACAACTTATGGAAGATGAACCTGCAGATATTTAACTCCAGACAGTTGTTACACAACCACCAGAACCATTTCTGACCTAGGAGAGGGCATCTCTCACTGACAACTTTTCTAGTCTTTCATTTGATGAAATGCTACAGCTGGGGCAAAAAAACCCCAAACATTTCTCTAAAAAACTTCAGCTGTGATGTCTAAAACTCAAGAACCTATACCAAAGCACATAAAAATGTTTAAAACTCTACTTTTATCTTTAATTTACTTAAGTGTTGCAGTGATTTGTCTTTAAAACCAAGAATGGATTTTCTTAGCTAAAGTGCTTCAAGTGTGAAGCATTTGCTTCATGTCAAAATCCTTGGTTGACTGTCAAAGAGTTCAGCTGAGGGGCCAATCCCTTCAGCAACAGTAATTAAAACCATTTCCAAGAAGGCTAATTATGGTCCCTGTTAATTAGGATCTAGTCAGTGAGACATACTTATGGGTGTTCCCTGAGGATAAGACACAGAACATGAATATTATTCCAGTGATAGTAATGGGCAGCTATTAGACTATTATAAGGGTGGTTCAGATCTCAGTCGAGGAAACTGTATTTCTACCCTAAGATCATCACAAACACTCAGGATGTTAGAAGCTGTCCATGTACTTATACACTTTGCCATATGTTAAGAAGACAGGAAAATACTGGCTTTACACAAGCAAGAAAGAACATCCAACTTACTTTACATGACACCATCATAATTTAATGTACCAAAACCTGGAAAAAAAAGATTGAAGACACAGGTAAGAAGCTTTATGAGGCTTGTAAACATAGGTGCCCAAACCAATAATTTCAAAATGTCACAAAAAAGCATTTTAATGGTTTCAGAGCAAATAGTGTGTGTTCTGATTTAAATCAAGCACTGACCTACCTTTTATAAACACACACATCAGTTATACTTTTTGCCATATGCTTACTTGGCTAATTATACCAAAGCCTATTTAGGCATTGATAAAGAAATAGACTGTGGACTGTTGAGTGTCATGATAACACAAAAAAGCAAAAGTTAAATCCTGCTTACACACACAAGTAGCAAAAAACGTCTTGAAAATGGCAAAGCCAGAATAAAATTGAACTGAAGCAAGAGAAAAAATCAAGAAAACCAAGGGCACTGAGAGGCTCACAAGCTGTCCATGATTTGAAATATGCTAACATGGGGTTTAGAAGAATTTCCACTTCACTGAAAAAGCCAAAATATGAAATAACTGCCTTTGGGTGCAGAAAAGGGAAAGACCTTCATTCATGGCTGTAATTAATGTTTTCAGTAACCTGCCCCACTCTCAGCAAAAATGGGAATTCATGACATTGCTAAGCATGCAGATAATTTGATTTTCACCAGGGTTATGTCTTGAAAGATCTTAAGCACACACTGAGTGTTAGTAGTGCCTGAAACACCACTCCTTGTAAGAAAAGTGGTGGTCCCTGCAACAACCAGGACAGGAGATGGAAAAGCACATTTCTCAGCTTTATCAAGCTTTCATTTTCTGATGTTCTTCTTCACCCTGAGATGCCTCTGAATTTCAGACACACTAGACCCCTTTGAAAGCTGTTGGAAAACCCACAAAGTTAAACACCACAACAATAACCATGACCATCACCCCATTTCTTGACATTCTGCTATGTAGTAATCTGGTAGTGTTCAGAAATTAAAGACGTATTTGAACTTCAAATTAGAGCTCACCATATAAAAAAATACCAAAGATAGACCGGAGCGTGTGAAGGGAGGTGTGATTTAAAGATAGAAATAATGCGTTAACAGTTTCACTATTTTCCTTGGCAGAAAACTGTTGAGCATCACTTGCTTTGTGCAATGCTTGCTTTATAACTTAAGGCACATTCAAAACCAACACACTGTAAATGCAATTCACTTCTTGACAGCAAAGCCACAGCCTTGGGTGATTTCAGCTAACCCATTTCTGGGTTAGCTAAAGCATGCAAAGTCTGGTATCACAGCTCAGCTGATACTGGGGAAACAATTTTAACTTAGTCACTTAATGACCCTGAGAAAGTGCCTGCCTCATGCACTGGCTTAGACTCACTGACATCTGGAAAGACAGACAGAAGTACAACATGCGCTGCCCAGTCTGAGCAGGTCACCTGGGGACAGAAAGCTGCAAATCATTGCAGATCTAATTCAAAGCAAAATGCAAATCTGCGTAAAGCAAGACAGCCAGGTTGGCTTCTTGGGCAGCTGCATGAATTCTATCAGAACTAGAGCCTGGACATTTTAACTTCTGCAAACATCTCCTTGATGGTTTGATTCTAGGAGAATTCAGTCTGGGGGCACTTACAGCCTGCAGTTGGTTTCATGGGTGGATCTGAGCTGAAATTGAGGAGACACATCAGTCTTCCTCACCCCCACAGGAATTTAACTAGGGTAACAGTGGGAAAAATGGAATTTTTTTGTGTGGTTGTGCTAGCTTGAGCTGCCTTCCCATTGTGGCCACCATGTTCATCAGCATATGGACCCATAAAATTGCAGTGGGAGCATTTTAGGTGATTTTCAAAGCAGCTCAGAAAATATAAGCTCTCTTTTTTGTGTTTTTCTCTGGCTAAGCTCCTGTCCAGACACCTGCACACGCAGAAGTGGTTTAGATTGCATTTTTCCTCGTGTCATTTAAATAATTTAGCAACACTGAGCAGAGGAAGTGAATATTAAGTATTTAAAAGGTCTTTCAAGGGTCCCTGAGAGAGAATTAAAGGATACTGCTTGCAATCAGAGTGGAGATGGCACTTTCCCTTTTCAAAACTCAGAGGACGTACAGCTTGAGAACAAATGTTTCCATATGAAAATATTCAAAATAACTGCATTCTTCCATGAAAACATATTTGTTTTCTACAAGTACAAAAAGAAAGACCATGTTTCCTTGGTTGTGAATAATGCAATGTTTTTCTGTATTCTTCTTCTATACCTCTCACATATAAGACACTTCATGACGGAGAGGTTTCTATGGCAACAGAATAAAATCTTTTACAATAGTAGCTGTTCTTTTCCTAGGTATACTTAACAGCTGGTCATAGTTAAGCCTTTGAAATAAGCTTCTTGTCTTTATGGAGCTGTGCATGCAGAATAAGAAACAATTTTCCACTTAGCTTACATGAGTACACAGCAACTCTTCAGTTCCAATTAGCAAAAGGAGAAGCTATTACAGGAATTTTAGAAGCAGAGAGCGCATTGCGTGTCCGAGTGCTTCAGAAGCTTTGAAGCATGTACCCACATCTCTCTTTCCGACCCATAGAATTTACTACCCCTATGTCACCAGGAGACAGGAAGAAGGTAGAAGCATGCAGAGAATGAGTCTTGCCAGAACCATACTAAAGGGCTGTGGCAGAGCAGACTGAGAGATGTAGTTTGACAGTTATAAGGATTTTGCCCTCTCTGACATACCATCTTGTGGAGCATCAATGAGATGGAAATGATCATGTCTATTCAGTTTAATCTTCCTTCTAAACTATGCTAACATTAAACAACTTTGTTTTCTGCTCCTTCATTTGATGGCTTTTTGGGCATTATTTCTGAGCCTCAAGCCTTCCCTTGCATCCATTTTAATGAATCAGTGCAATCCCATCCCCACATGTGTTGTCACCACAACTCCTTTCTGAGCCCTTTCACTTTGTACTCCCTAGGACTCTGCCCAGCACTCCACAGGAAGGGCAGTGCTGACTGTCCTAAGCGTGCTCAATCTTCATCTTCCAAAGACTTTGTAAGCAGCTACTTTTGGCTAGATTTCACTCATCAATAAAGCTTCTTTTTTTATCTTTTCTCTCAAACTGTTATTTTCTCCTGATTCACATAGTATCTCTTCAGGACAAAGAGCATTTCATGTTACATTTGTTAATTGCAGTATACGGTTATGCTACTGGAATGATACAAAAACATAAAGGATCCAGGTGTCATCATTCTTATTTTGGGGAATTAATGCAAAAAGGCAAAACCTCATAACTCAAAAGAAATGAAAAATGTGCCTGTTCTTTTCCCTTTATTAATTGATTCTGAATTCATGTTATTATTTAAACTAAGGCTTTTAATGATACAAGAAAGCAATCTTTCTGGTAAATCAGCCCTTAGGAGGCAAGAGGCACGAGGCACAACTTCTTGTTGTTATAAGATGCTGGTCTTCCAGGGCCTGGAAGGCTGAGCACAGACAAACCCCACCACCTGGCACACAGCAAGCAGAGCTGTCCCCCCAGAAGGGAGACCTCCCTCCAGAGACCTGTGGCACTGCAGTTTTCCAGACTGTCCTACAGAAGACACCACTCTGCTAGGACCTACCCAGCCTGGCCCTAAGAATTTAAACCAACATTTTGTTCCAATTTTAATTGGCTTCTCTGATTAAAAGTACCTTTTCCAAAGCTACTGATGTAACACTGAGTGAAGGTGGTTTCAAAGCAACCCACTCTGTGACAAGCAACACATTTGTTCTCCAAGCTGCAAGCTTCCAGGTTAGGGCTTCCCAGCAGAAGTCCAGCAGCTGAGCTGCAGTGTTTCTTTGCTTCCCTGAAAACCACAGCAAAGCCAACCACAGCCCCAGCAGGGGCATGATGAATCTGAAAGTATATTGATTTTATTTTATGGGCTATCACAGCAGATACTTTCAGGTTAGCATTTTCACCACAAATATTCGCTCTAATTTAACTCAGTTGCTCTTCTGTAATTCAATAGAAGATCAGTCACTCAGCAGAACAAGCACTGAAGCGAGTAAATTAAGGAGACAGGTTCTGCTGCTGTCACATTACTTCTGTTTTGTCATGCTGCATGTGTCACTAGGTAGCAAGGATTACTTTAATTACCAACTGCTTTAATGCTGAATAGTTATTATGGAAAACTGTGAGTCGTGTTCATTGACTTTGGCAGTATGACAATGGGATCACTTTTAGTCCTTGCCAGTGGCTTGGGGAGGCCAGTGGGGAGGGAGGCAGGAATGGAAGGAAGGCACTTCCAGGGATTTCAGTTTCAGAGGGGTGCTGTCATTCAAAAAGAAGTATGTGATGGTTTTCAAACTGCTGTTAAGCTGGAAATGAGCTAGGCCCCACAATATAGTCTATCAGAAATTCTACACTGATAACTGGGCATTCCAGAAATGTCCAGTATCTTCTATTTCAGCAGTTCTTGATTGATGCAGCTGGCAGGAAAGGATTATTCCTTTGACTTCTCTTTTTCCAAATGCTACTGTGAACTTTCAAAATCGTTGATGGGTTAATGTGGGAAGCATACCCTGTCACTTGGGAATAACATGGAGAGGCACAACTAGATACATTTAGTGATTAGAGTCTTTTTGAGACATCAGAGTTTGAGACCCTTAGGGGACAAGATATTGAGCCTAGATGAGCTTAAAAGGTGTGACAGTTCTGTGGTGTTGTGTTGTACACCTCTCTTTCCCTCCACTCCAGTGTCTCTCTTTAAAGGTCAAGGGAAGTCCTAAATTCAGGCATTTTTGTGTACCTTCTTTGGCTGCAAAACTTCCTGCCTCCTCTCTTCTGCTCCTTGCTGCCCAAAGCTAATTGCTCCATCCCCATTAGCTAATTACTAATTGTTCCATCCCCACCATACATAAAAACTGTGAATAAATGACTGAGGGCAAAAATTCTTAATCGTGTTTTTCTGCTCACGATAATGTACAGAGAGCTATACGATACCCCATAAACTGCAAATTAATATCTCTTGAGATTACAGAGAATCCAGTGCCTTTCTTGATTGGTACAAGTAGTATTTTTCCAGACTAAAAAAAAAAAAAAAAACCAAACAAGAGCATTTGCTAGTAAGAATGTTTCTTACCTTTAGGACATTGAAGAAATAAAGAAAGTCCAAATTTCATCCCCTGTAACAACTCTGAGTTGATGGTTATTACCAACTAATTCAAAGATACACTTAAACCTGATGGAGACTAGGGGAAGATTAGCTACTAGAAGCATTCTCTGGCTTTTGTTTTTATTTCTGGCTATACATGGGAATATATGTGGGCAGGACACTGTTGTCACTACCTCTGAGATAAGGCCAGGACACTGACTGCCAAGTCCCCTTTGCCTGCAGCACCAGAAACGCTTCTGTTCATCCAGGGCTCTGACATGATCCAGGTAAAGTGCTTGTGGCTGAGGTTGTGTATTTTGTCTGTGTGTTTCAACCTCTTCCCTTAGGAAAAGGAATGGTGTAGTGTGAAATCCGCTAAGGGAAAGGGATTGATCATCCTCCAAGAGGCAACTGAGCAATGGAGAGAAGGCCTGACAGGGCAGTACAAAAGGTAACCACGAGACAGTGAGAGACACAGGTTTAGCAGAGAGGTTGCTGAGGGGGACAGAGATGTCACCTTACAGGTGACAGGAACAACTTTCCTAGGGACAACAGAGTGCTGCATAAAGCTTGCTACAATCCACTGAGCTGGCTGAAATAAAAGCAGAAACCATCAGTCCTGCAGAGGTCAGGGAGAGAGTGCCTTATAAACCTTTTATTTCTGTTATCTCTTCCCTAGCCCCAGAGTTTTCTCTGAACAAAGTGTGAACAATCATGTCTTGTTTTCTAATAGCAGCTGGCTCATTAAAGTTTTAAACATTTTGGTCTTTAGTGATGCTCACAGCACAGAGATGTACAAGCAGATCCAGTGCCACATGCCAACCCCTGCCCGATTTGCTAAAAATTCAACCCTTTCAAGTGAATTATATCAGCCACATATATTGAATGCTGTCTTCACAACACTGAGCAGGTATTTTCACTTGAGTACTTTGTTAAGTCAAAGCTTGTTATCCTTTCAGACTCATGTCTCCCTGGATGGATGCTCCAGGCACTTCATGGGATGGTACTCCAGCAGCAGGTCTGCGTGGCAAAGACTAGGCAGGGGGTACTGGCTTGCAGAGGTCCAGGCCTGCTGGTGTTTATTGTGCTCCTGAAAAGGAGGTGCAGTGCCAGTGTGCAGTTGCTAACCTGTTCCATAGACCCAGTCCCTGTCACTTGGCCCTATTTTAGTATGGGAGCTGCTGTGGTTTTGCAGCATATTTTAAACAGGGTTCATATCACTTAAAGACCTCTAATATTTGCTCTTTCTGAAGAGCTACGACAGCAATTGCTTCAACTCCACGGTCATAGAAAGGCTTTCAGGTTTGTTTCTGTGTGAAAGTGCTGCTGTAAGGGCAATGAATGTGTTTGCTTTCTGTAGGGTTTTTTGGTTTTTTTTTTCAAAGGAGAAATAAAAAAAATCAAAAGTTTTTCAGAAATTGTAACAAAATGCAGTTCACAAAACACATTTACATTTTAAGGCACCACTTTGCAGAGAAAATATTCCCCTGAGATTTCAAAACCAGAGGCAGTGTAGGTTTGATAATAGCAAATGACACAAGTGCAAGCCACAGGTATTCTTAACATTTTCTGTGTCGTTTCTGAGACAGCTCTGAAGGCCGGCTATTCTTTTATTTAGATTCCTCAAAATAGCTTCAAGCAGCCATAAATGTTAATTGAACCCAACAAAACTGGCTGGAATCGGTAACTTAAAATATTAGTCTTGCTTCAAGCAACAGTGGATTACAAGGAAACGTTGTGCCACATATGCTGTCTTCGTTCTCTACATCTATTGTCTTCTGAAGATTTTTCAGGATTATATTAAGCAGAAATACATCCCTGAGAAGCACGTATCTTTTGATAAGCACTACAATGTCTGAGCAATGTTCATTTTCACCCTTTTTTTTAACTCCCAAGTATCCAGATGCTTTTGTATATAAGAATCCTAGAAATAATTTAATTTCAAGAATGCCTTTTTATGCTCTGATTGCCAGATACCACAGGGAAAACTGGATTACAAACAAAGCAGCTGTGTGTATTTAATCCAAAAGCCACTTTTTTTTTTTTAGCTCTGCCATTTATACTAATTTAATAATTTATTTTTAAAACTTGCTTAGGAAGTTGATATCTTAGGTTTTGGAGTATCTGTGGTTGCACTGTGATATCTGGAAATAAGTCTTGAAAAGAAGAAAGCAGTTTGAGACATAGGATTGTACCATAACTACACCAGACATTGTTCCACTATGAGGAACAGCGACAGTAAGGGTACTGGACTGACACAGCAGTGACAGACCCCTTAGACCCTTTAATGACAACAGGAGCTTCTCTACGCTGCACATGATTTTACCTTGACCCAAACTTAGGGACCAAAATTAGGTAATGTACATTCAAACCATATACTTGGTCCTTCTTGTTGAGTCAACAAACAAGGCTACAGGCATGTGCCTGGTTCATGATTGTTTTTGCAATAAAGAGCCTTTCCAGATATCAGTACTATCGTCCCCTGGTCCAGGAACAGATTTTGCATTACTTTGAGACTGCATTTGGTCATATACATATGGTAAATTGCCCTACTCACCCCATAACTAAGATGTTAATGTTCTGATGCTGCTCTGAGAATTTATTTAAAGCACAAGAGCAACTATTAAGGCTTTCTAAATTGCTCTAGATTTTATGACCTCTTTGCCCAGAAAGAAAGAAAATCTGCAAAAGAAAACCTGTAATGTGATCATTGCAAGGAAGCTATAGGAGCATTTAATCCTTCTATTATTTCCCATACTCTTTAATGCTAACAAATATGAAATTCTGTGCTGCATTTCTAGCTTATAACCTGTTAAGGATACTTGTTCCATGATAGTATTTCAATGACTGCTGCTGATACAGACATAATAAACTACTCACTAGTGATAAATATAGTTTCAAAGGCTTCATCATACAGTCTTGCCAAAGCATGTGATTTCAAAGACTAACTTTCCAAGTAGTTCAGTTGATAACTGCTAGGTCAGAGGACAGGGGAAGGGGCTTCCTCTTGGATAAGGCAACGCATAGCTATGGGCAGAGCTCCTCTTAGGACACTGACACTAATTGCAGACTTTTTAGTAGAGCAGATCTCTGCAGACCTACGATTTATTTAGGGCTGATGAGCTTCAGCTTTCACTGCAGTCATGAAAAAAATCAAAGGGATTATTCACTGACTCAGGAAGCATCTTTCTAATAGCAACATATTAAGCAAACTAAATCTTTTTTATAAGACAAACTCTAGTCCTTGACTACTTAATTTTCTGTGAATAACATTGCTTGCTCTTCAGAAGATATACGAGGAGAATGAGATATGCTGGTAGCAGTATAATGGCTAACACCTATCTGAGGCAAAGAATACTAACTAAGCACTGAAAATGCTTTCTTCTCCTTTACATGTGAAAAATGGAGAGGTAAGAGAGGTGAGAAAGGTTCTGCAGCAGTTATATTACTGTTAAAGAGGGTCATATTTCCCTTTAAACAGTCACGTATCAATAGATTTATACAGTGTCAGAGGCATGAATTTATGGTTTTATTAATTCAAATGTACTCGTATTACAGCAACCTAAGAGTATTTAACACCCCACAAGTCTGTACCCAGAAATATGACTGTGAAGTAAATAAGATATTTCTTAGGCACAAAAAGGAGATCTTGGCATCCAAAGGATGGAAAATGTAAGGAAGTTATTGAAAGGCATGATAAGGACAGAGGTATGACACAATTTTCATGCAAATCTTGATGTTAGTGTTACGGCCAATGCCCAGCTTTGCTAGTTTACTGTGAATGGCAAAGCAACTACTAGAGAACATCTCAGTTCTAGATCCTCAAAGGCATTGTGAAGGAAGGTTCTTGTTCTGAACACATAGCAACCAAGGCACTTTCCCTAAGATAGGCCTGCAGACAAATAAACCCTCGAGAGTCTCAACCTTACCCAGGAAACTACACAGCATTCCAGTACCTATTACAGAATATGATGTAAAAGCAAGAGTGGTTGAAGAATAGATCTATAAAAACTGGACAAAACCTGGAAGAAGACAGGAAAGCTCAGGGCTAATATTACCCAAAATTCAAATAGTAATATCTAGTTCTTGGAAGTTTGGCTGTGAGAGACGGAATGCAATGGTGTCATGCTACATCCTTGTCCTGGATTCAGCAGTAGCAGTCATTTTTCTCCTTCTTAGCAGCTGGTGCAGTGCTGTGTTTTTGACTTTCAGCCTGGGAACAGCACTGATAACACCAATGTTTTTAGTTGCTGCTCAGTAAGGTTTATTCTGACCAAGGACTTTCTGAGTCTCATGCTCTGCCAGGGAGGAAGGGAAGCCGGGAGGAAGCAGAGACAGGACACCTGACCCAAACTAAACAAAGAGGTATTCCATACCACAGCACGTCATGCCCAGGAGATAGAACTGGAGGCAGTTAACCAGAAGGGTTAGACAACTGCTCGGGTCAGGCTGGGTATCCGTTGCCAGATGGTGAGGGGTTGTATTCTCTTCCCTTATTATTTCCTTTATCATTACTATTATTGGTGGCAGCAGCAGTGATTTGTGTTATACCTTGGTTACTGCACTGTTCTTATCTCAACCCATGGGAGCTACATTCTTTTGATTCTCCTCCACATCCCTCCGGGAGTGGGGGAAGGAAAGGGGTAGGGGGGAATGAGAGAGCGACTGTGTGATTTACAGCTGAATTTAAACCACAACAGTCCTTTTTGGTGCCCAAAGTGGGGTACGAAGGCTTGAGATAACGACAGATCTGAGTGTGTCTAATCGTATTTGTGATAAGCATTCATTGTTTTGGATTAGTGGTCACTCGTTACAATGCTGATTTATTGGCTCTCAAAGTTGTTGCTCTTGATCTCACAGTTCCAGCATGTTGTACCTTACTTACAGCCGGTATTTGCTGTGTTACTGTTTGTTGGCTGGGGGCCTTGGGTTAAGGTTCTTGGTAATGACTTGTAATACAATAGAATCATTGATCATGAAACTGATTTGGCTTGCATTCCCAGTATGGTCACCACCTCTGTACTTTGAGAGGTATAGAATAGAAGTGTATAGCAATTATACATCTTTTTCCCCTCCTCGGGTGGTCAGCCTAAGAGGGAGACATTCTCACACACCCTAGTGACAAGTACAGCAGCTACTCAAAATGCAACCACAGCAGACAACGCAGCTACTCCAGCTCCAAGCACAGGAGCTGCACCAGCCCCAGTGACAAGTACAGCAGCATCATTTGAGAGTTCTGAAGGTTTTGAATGGCCTTTGGGTACCCTTGAGACCTGCCTGCT
>JBCJKH010044911.1:0-19659 GCA_039877255.1 Loriculus beryllinus
GTTGTGAGTGCTCCATCCCTGGCAGTGTTCAAGGCCAGGTTGGACAGAGCCTTGGGAGGCATGGTTTAGTGTGAGGTCTCCCTGCCTATGGCAGGGGGGTTGGAACTAGATGATCTTAAGGTCTTTTCTAACCCTCACTATTCTATGATTCTATAATTTACCTAAACTGCAGCTGGAGAATGGGATGTTTCGATATACAGTGAATAAAAAATATCTTTGTTTTCTTTTTTTGTCTGTTGGTATTTGAATTATGAAACTAAAGAATATGCCAGAAATTTATGAAACTTTTATATCCAGAGACTTTTGCTTTTTTTTCCTTCATTAGGACTTTTATTATGAAAATCAAAAAGTACGTTTAAGAATTTATTTTTTTTGGTTATAAGTAATTGCCAAACAGAAATTTGCTGTCATAGAATCATATAATTTGGGTTGGAAGGGACTTTAAAGATTATCTAGTTTCAACACCCCTGCCATGGGCAGGGACATGGAATTGCACATAAAATTGCATGTATAACTACACACAGTTAAAAAAAAAAACAAGAAAAACCTCAGGTCTTCCCACTTTCAGGTAAACTTTCCAAATGCATCACTGAAATTCTCTAATTTCCCCCTTCCCCTTTCTGTACCTTCTTTTAAGGAGGGCCAAGGACAGCTTCCCTCCCTCCTAACCCTCATAGTTCTAAGGCCTTCCAACAAGATACTCACCAAGATCTACAAAGACTGAAGGTGAGCTCTGCAAGACAAGCCATTGCAAAAGATCAGTGTTTTGGAACCCAAAACACTGGTTTCCACTATAACTGCACAAAACAAGAAAAAGATACATAATGAGTGTCTAAACTGTGGTAAAGATCTAAATCTGAGCTTTCTCTTACTGGATTTAGCATAATCCAAGCACAGAAACCCAGCAGAAGAGGTCCTCTGGATCCTATGTCCCATTGGCATAGAACTAATCTCTTTTCCAGTGAGGCAGAAGGATTGTGCTTGCCATGGCTGGGACTAGCTTCCAAGCAGTTCCTGTACTCACAGTCCCAGAAGACATCTTAGACATGACTGTCCTCAGCTCCAGGCTCTTGGTTGCATTTTGGCAGAGAGTGTCAATTGCTGGCAGAATTGAGGCTAAGTAGTCTCTGCCTGGGAAAGACAATAAAGCTTTCAGCAGGCTCATTTGCAAGAGCCCAGTTGCAGCAGTGTGGGTCTGCACACAAACTCAGAGGGAATTTCTAAACCAGGTTGCTTTATTTATTGAAGTTGCTATGTAAAACCTAGAATTTGTAGCCTGACAGACAAGCTGAGGATTTGGAACACTGTTAGGAAGACAAGATGAAAATTGACCTGAAGGCCTGTCAGCATGATAAGAGCACCCATGTCTATCTGCATTCCTCAAAATGCTTCAGAGGCTCTTTAAATGTTACAGCAGGAGTCACAGTGTCCATCCATATGGGGAGCAATGTCCATGGAGCAGGATGCGTGTGGGAAGAGAGCCCTTAGGTGGGAACTTACACAGCAAATTGGTTTGTCTCTAATACTTAAGTCATATGGACAAAATGCTACAACCCTGAGACATCTTTTAATGTCATTTCCCCGAGGAAGCCAGAGAACAGGGGTCTCGCAGATCTGGGAACAGGCATTACGAAAGAAGATGTCCCAGTCTTGACATCAATAATGACGGTCTGGACATACCCCATGCAACAGGTTGCTATAGTTCAATATGCTCTGCTCTGCTGACATCCAGAAAGCTGTGCCAGTCCAGAACAGCAGGAAATGTGACCTGAAGGTCTTTATATAAATATACTGGTTCTCATCTGCTATGGAGAGGTATCACAAAGAAAACGTAATAACACTACTAACCTTCTTCTTACATCTAAGAAGGTGGGTTTTCTGGAAGCTTTCAATACTGTGTTGGCTCCAGAGTCCAGTTACTCATAGATTTAAATTACACCTGAAAAAGCCACAATGGAATTTAAAACCAGAAATGTTTTGCAACTGAACATATGCCTCAAATGCATTAACAAGACTCCTGCAAAGGATTCGAGCTTTTATTAGACCAGTGTCTGATTGGCAATTCTACACAGGCAATGACCTCCTTCTTGTGCGATGGTATAAATAGGGCATCTTCTCCTCAGAATGAATGCTAAATATTTGCTTTCTTGAACTAGTGACTGCATAAAAGGAAAGACCCAGGCTTGATACCAAAATGCTCAGCGCAGTTCAGTGTAACCAATTCACAGTCCTCACTGTAACAAGTCTGTGGTGCTCTGCAGTGAGCTGCATTTAACATGCATGCAGGAATCTTGCTGGGGCATAATGTGCAGTTCCTGATCTTCACATTTGCAATGCAGCGGAAGAGAAAATACAATAGGTATTATGGATTAGAGTTCAGACATTCATGGACAGTGACAGCTTTGTCCTGTCACTCAGCTGCTAACAATAGGTGCTCTGAGATAGTGGCTAGAAAAATAGTTGATAAATCTAAGGGCTGAATTTATTCATTCTTACACTGGACTTACATATTTTCATTCTCAGATAATGAAGAGTAAAATGTAGCAGATTTGACACTCAGTGAGCATTCATGCTTATAACTCATTTAAAAGAGAGAGAAAAGATGGGACAATCCTTACTCAACTCCACACATGATTGTGTATATTTGCTGTATTTAAATATATGTCTTTCTGCACTGCTTCATGTTGCTTAGGCTGCCTCTGCCAGAGGTTATTTGCAATTTTAAAGGGTCAGAATGGGGAGGGAGCAACGTGCATCCTCTCCTGCTGCAGCCTGATGGTGGATCATACTTCTCTCTCAGCAATACCACAGCTGTCACTTTCTGTTTCAGACCCCTTTGCTCTCTGTTTCTCTTTGCTGCAGTTCCTGGCCAGCTGCTCCTAAAAAGGAGGCTTTAAAAATGACTGATGACTCTGTTTGGGGGTCAGGGAAAAATTTTTCCTTTGGGGCTTACTGCCTTTTCATGCTGTGCTTGCATCAGCAGGAGGTCATAATTAAAATCAATCTATTATTTACTAGTTTGCAGGAATAGTGAGCTCTCACTGCTTATGCCTGGTACGCAAGGTTCAGGGCTGCATTGTGTACTGGAGGAAGGAGCCAGACCTGAGAGATTTGCAAGCAGCATCCATTGTCCCTTGGAGGAGGGAAGAGGAGAAGGTTAAGAGGCTGAGCAAACTCCAACAAGTGGGCTCCAGAGAGTCTAGCTGAGGGTTAGGTACTAAGAGCCCTTTTGCCACTGATTACTCTTTTCAACAAAGTGGCATCCTATCATCAGCTAGAAGTGGAAAGAGAGCTTGGGATCTGTGCCAAAGTATCCTGGATATGTTTCAATTTTAGTTTGCTTTTATTTTTTTTAGTACAAGGATGCTTCTGAGTTAATAACCTAATAGGGGTTTTTTTTTTCTTCCTTCCTTCAGCAGATGTCTAGAAAGGAAGACGTAGGAGAGAAGAGAGTGTATGCATGGAAAAGGAAGGAGAGGAGCAGGCTGAGACTGACTTTATTTGGTAATTTCTTAAACATCCATTTCTTTTTGTGAAATTTTTGAAAAGCAATGAATGTATTGATTAGCACCAACCCTGGCAAGGCCTCGGTTTGGAAGGATGACAAATAAACAAGACATTTGGCATGTCAAATTATTTTCTGAAACAAAATAAATTACCAATTTTGTTTGTCTTTGCATGGTGATTAGATGGTAGTGAGGTTTTTTATTAACCAATGGCCTGCTCATTTCTTCAAGTATCCACATTTTACTGCATCATTCTTGTGATGCAATTTCTCCAGCGTCGCAGCTATAGATACAGACTCCCAAGGGGGAAGTCTGTATTAACATTTATCTCAATGACCCACTTTCAGCAGCATGGAAGCTGCGGGCTGATGTCTAAACAGTGCTCTTCCCCGGATCACTTGCAGTCTCTGAAATTTCTCCTGTAAAGTCCCCAAGAAGCCAAAAAAGAATCGCAGTTTGCAAACCTTCCTGTTCATGTAACTGACAGAAACATTTCACTAGGAACCAATTTGCTCTAAGCAGTTTTCTACAGAGAAGCAGCATCTTTCTCCCAGAAGGATTTTTCTCTTTCAGGCTTTTACCTAAACATTCACTTCCCACAGGCATTTTATCTTAGAATAGAGACACATCAGAAACATTGCTATATCATTTGTGAGATTTGAGAGTGCTTTAATTTAATTTATTTCATGCACCAGACAATTATTGCACATAGGATAATCTACCAAACTATGCAGTGGACTACATATATAGGACATACACAAGATACTTTTTCCTGCTCTCTACATTTTTGTTTTAAAGCCAATTATTTGTAAGAATAAGCCATGTATCCTGGTTTCAGCAGTAATAGCTGTTTACAACAGTTGTGATTACACAGTACACTCTGCTCTTCCTTAGTTTTTGCTATGTACTTAGAGATACTTCAAGGTTACCGCATCTACTGATAACTCAGTCCAAATTAATTTCGCTACTGAGGTTGCAATCTCCAGGGTTTGTTGAGTAAAGAATACCCAGAATCAGCAGTTTTGTGACACACATAGTTGTCTACTGAAGAGTCAACTATAGATGCCTTCAACAAAATGGGCTGGTGCACTGCTGAAGTTTGAACCAGGGTCCTTAAACCCTTGAAGTTTAACAGCTTCAGCCTGTGCTGACCTTATCTCTCAACCTATATCTCAAGCCTATCCAGTGACTTTCCTGTCCTTTCTCCTCTTCTTATGAGAGATATCAGCAAAATAGGAAGCCCTTTCAGCTCCAGACAGTCACTTTACCAGTAGCAGAATGAAATTATTGTGGCTTTTGTTACTTTATAACAATACCAATATTTGCAGGAAGTCCAAAGTGGGGAAAGAGGCGTAGCATGAACTAGTCTGGGGGCATATGGATTCAGATTCCATAAGCCTTACTTATACAGACAGGGACCAAGCAACAGAGAAATAGAAACTTTAAATTTACAGCTTAATATTCTTCATTCCTTGTGCTAGCAGAAATTTTTTCAAAAACTCTTTCAGCTACCCTAAAAGCAAGTGCCTGATACACAGCCAGTGATGTTACATCATTATTCCCAAGCCACAGCAATATTGGCTTGCCTACTGAATATTACACATCACAAGCATCAGGTGAGATATTGGGTTCATAACATTAGAGATAAGCAGGGCAAACTTTATGAAAATATATCTAGACATACATACATGTAAATGAATATTATTCATGAACAAGATTCAGCTTAGTCCTTGAAGTCATATTGCAGAAGCAGCCGACTGAGGAGGTTTACCTGTAGAAAATCTATGGAAATTACATATGAAGAAGTCCTTTCCGTGGAAGTTCAATGTAATGTCGAGGGGCTTACCAGTCACTGAGTTTTTGCAGTACAGACAACGTACTTCAGCACTGTCCATTCAAACTTTCACAACAACTTTCTTCTTTTGTAAAGCATTTTGAAACATTCTGGTACTGGGCCACACTATGTGACAGAGGTTGCAAACCAGAAATATTCAGCTGTCTCACATATCACTTTTGGAGAGCAAAAAGTTATACTGAATGGCTCATAAGGTAGGTAATGACAAAGACTAATCACAAAAATAACTTTTGTATTATTATGGATGAAGAAAATTAAATAAAAGTACGTTGTAAGACTGAGAATTTAGTGGGGATTTGAAGCACAAGTATGGTAAGAAGATTTTAACTGCACTGTGGGTTCTGGGTTTTGTCTTAACCAGTTCAGGAAAGATGCTGAAAAAGAGTCATAGGCTCTTTAAAGACAGCAATTATTTTGCTGCCTTTTGGGGTGATCTTTGGTACTTCCCCACTGACTGTAGAAGAAATGTAGATATCTATTTTTAAATAGCCTGCTACCTGTCAGCTAGCTTGATCTTGCCAAGGTCCTTGCATTTTCAGAGTGTTAAAGTGCTATTTTGGTCTTCATGCTGAGGCTCTGCCATGAGCAAACCACAGTTTCTGATTTTTCATTAAGAGACTGCAGAATCAGCCCCTGGTTCTTCTGTGTTACCTGCTAGATACAGATACTGGGTGAAAAGGCTGTGAAAAACAAAGGAGGGCAAATATGCAAACAGATCAGTGCTAGGAGTGACTTGCACAGGATTTGTTTTCTATCTCTTTTCTCTGGCAGCTCCTCCTGCTTCTAATCCAGCTGGCAATGCCAAGTTCCTTTTTATTCCCTGCTTGCTGTACATTTGCAGCTGGTGATAATTTTTGGCCTGAGTATTTCCCTAGGCCAACTAGGCCAGGCCATGTCAGAGGACAGGAGATTTATAAACCGGTATTAAACATCCACATTAATCATCAGATTTCCCTCTCTGCCTATGAGCCCAATGGAGCAAACAAGGCATCCTGGAGTAAGCACTGCAGCAGAAAGCCCAGTGCTGTGGGCTGAAACTGTGGAGAAATTAATGGAGCTGGCCAGAATCGCATACCCCCCCCCCCCCTTGGGGCCAAGGAAAGAATGAAATTGTGAAGAAGGTGGCAGGAAGGAGAGGTGTAGTGAGCTCTGGCCTAACCTGCAGTTTCTCTGGAGCTGCAGGAATTTAAGAGGTGAGAAAATCACTGGCATTTCTGGATCCTCTAATGAAAATGCCAGTGATCCAAAGGAAGATACCCAAGAAATATGGCAATACCCCTGTTGAGATACGCTAGACAACTGGAGTGTATGTGCTGCAGTTATTTTTAATCTGTCTCCCATCTGAAATTTTTTATTGCTTTTCTAGAGGCTCTTTCAAAAGACAGAAAGAAGTGCTGCTAGAGAGTGCTTTTATATTTTAGGTTGTCTTATGATAAGCAGTCATATATATTTTGGTTGTTATTTTACCTGACATTTTTCTGGGATGACATTTTCTGTGTTTGTCTAAATTTCAAGCTAGCCTTCCATAATGCTGAAATGATTGTATTAAGAGGTTTAGCTAAACAACACACAACAGTAGATTTGTGAATTATATTTTAAATATTCCAATGGAGGGCTATTTCTTTTGTGCTAGACGAAGGTGCTCAGTTTGTCCTTGTACATTTTTTCTCTACTTTCTAAAGCTGCCGGGGGACTGTGGCAATACTCATGCAGTAAACTATACTGTTCTTTTATATTTCTCTTAAAATAAGCAGACAAAAATTAGCTTGGCCTATAGAGTTATCTGAGTTAAAAAACAGTATGTAGGATATAAATAGGACTATGTGAGTAATATGCTATTATAGCCATTTTGCTTCCCTCAGCGCTACAAAAATTAATGACTTATTTTTTAAATTGTGGCTTGGTTATGATTTTTTTATATCTTTATTAATTAAATAACTAACTTCTGCTGGAGTGGCCTTTCAGACCCTTTTTCCTGTTCAAAGCATCCAATAGTTGATACTGCTTCTGTACCTCTATACTTTCATGTGTAAATCAGACATTTACTAATTCAAATGGACAAGTGGCATTTTTCAGTGCACAAGTATCCTTATTCTTACTAGCAACTGCAAACAGAAAATATTAGTGTTATAATAAAGACGCAAAAAATAATTTGTTCTTTAGGCTTCTGCCTTTTCTGCAGTCAGTCCCGTAAGGAGCTTGAAAGCAAGATTTACAGGCTTACATAGACATGTTTTTACTAGAATGTGACCTGGACAAGAATTTTAACTTCAAAATGAGCAAACATCTAATTAAAATATGACCAAATAAACCATGGAATTTCAAATACATTTATGCTGCTGCTGTTTCTGGATCACAGGATTCAGTAGAACAATGCTACTTCACAAGTTTATTTACTTTGGGGCGGGGGTATCTAGGTAAGAAAGATGTCCCTTCATCAGTGCGTGGGAAAAGATGGAAAATGAACAAGTTGGAAAAAAAATACATGCTCATTCTAGCAGGAATTTTTCTCACACTCCTTTTTCTTTCGTATCCAAATTAAAGATGAATGGAAATGGGCAAGGCATTTTTCATGGGATCATGGGATATTTGGGAGTCTGGTCCATCCCTCAGTAAAAGCTTTTCTATTATCTTCAGTAGATAAATCACATATAGGGAAAGTAGGAGGACCAGACCAATAGTATCATTCAAAGAGCATTAAGGAGATTTGGAGCATGTTGATCTTGTATCAACATCAGCAGGAGGCCACTCTGAAGATGAAGGCCATAGAAGGAATATTTGTCCTGGAATAAGCCTCAGAGAAGCATTAAAGCATTAAGTTTTGCACTGTTTGTTTGTTTGTGGTGTTGTTGTTGTTGTTTGATGTTTGGTTTTTTTACCTTTAAGGCAGTCAGGAAGCCTGTCTAAGAGCAGTCTGGAAGCAAAATCTTTTCCTTGTTTGCCTTAAATCTCTTTAGGTTTGCTGAGTTGTGTGTGTTCCTATACACAAACTGAGCCTCTGCCCTGAAATGGGACTAGCCTGGATTTAGGATGCATTTGTTGGTTTTTTTAATCCATAAGCAGTCAGGAGACAGAGACGTAGTCTCATATGTGGGTGTGCCCAATCGAGAATTAATGGGTTTAATTTCTTTTTCTCTTGTACTGAATTTGTTCCAAAGAAATAAAAAAGTTCTTTAACCACCATATACTCCTAAAAAGGCATAATATGGAAGAATGAAGACATGAAAAGGACCTGGAATTCCTTGAAATAACTGCAAAAAAAAAAAAAAAAAAAAAAATCCCAAAAAGAAATAAAACCCAAGAAAAACAAGTGATGCCAGTGATAAACAGTCCACACCACCCATTGACTGGTGCTCAGCCTGTCCTTCTTTCTTGGGAGAAAATGAACTGTATCCCAGCTAAAACCAGGACACATAAAGAGGAGTTGTTCAAATTACACTGGTAGAGTCCAAATGAGGCCCTGGATACATCTGTCAGGAGTCTGGGAAATCCAGTTTCCAGATCTCAGTTTTGCAACTTGGATCGCTCTTGTACAGCAGAAATTACAGACATTGCTGTAATGCAATGTAATATAGCACTCCAGTACAGTCAGCATCCAGGTTTTCTGTTAGATGGGAGCAAATCAGAGGTGATAAATACGTAGTTGCATGATTATTAATAAAACCAAATATGAAGACACACTATCAAGATTTTAATGCAGTACTGTGAGAGATGAATATGATTCTCATATGAATAATTGTAATGAGGGAAATAAAGGGTTTTAAAACTGTGCAGCACTGATTTATTATGGTTATTTTATTCATTTTACTAAACTCTGCTCCTGCTTTTACAATTTCTTGTGATTTTGTGTACACAGAATGAAGCACATTGTTAACTGCCGCACTGCCCAACTAATTATGCTTATTTTTGGCACTATATTGCACTTTAATTAAAAACTGTTTGCATTTTCAGAGCATGCAGATACTAAAAGTTTGCCTTTTTAATTAAAAGAGAAAAGCAAACTAAGCTGTTATATCAGGAATGTGAATGAAGCTCTAATGAACAGGGAAGGACAGAGAGGAAGTTCAGACCTGGTGAACTTTAATGTCAGTGTCATGAAATGCAACTAATTATAAAACAATTGATTGTTTGCCATGTACAAGTAGCTACAACCTTTTTTGCCAAATAGACTGACAAGATAGATTTCTCTCTCCTCTCACTTGTAACCACTGGAATGCTGTATCTCAGCAAGACACAAAGCAAAGCTGCACCTTTGTGATGTAAATCATCAATGGAAGACTTACATGATCTCTTTTTATAACTCAAAAATTGAATCATACAGGATATTCACTAGAAGCAAATACTCCTTCCAAATCAATTGGATGTCCTCAAGATATATTAAAGATGCTGCCATGAGGACACATTTGGTGCTCATTGCACTTAATGAACAGGTTTCTGCTGGAGCAGTTGCCATCACAGCATGGTTTTGGAGCTAACCTGTGTCATATGATTACTATAACACTCTCCTCAAATGGTCAGTACTTTTTTTAACAGAAAATCTTGCAGGAATATGAACTAAATGAACCTGAGAGTACACATCACTGACTTATCCTAACCTGGTTTTATCCTGTGTGCTTAATAGCTCAGGATAAAAGGATAAGGGCTGCAGGCAACATCTTTTTGAGAAAAATAATCATGGCCAGCACATGGAAACCATTGTCTACTATTACTCTATGTCTTACATTTGGGAAAGGAGATTGAATTATGTCAGCAAAGTCATGGGATGGCTCTGCTTGCATGCCTCAGTACTCCTCAGTGAATTTATTCACTGTTTCTCAGTAACACTTCAGTTAAGTTATTGTCAGCCATTTTTGCTACAGCTAGCAATGCCATTGAAAAGCAGCCGCTGCTGGAATGCCATCAAGTCTACTAAACAGGGCAAGGAAAAAGCAGAGCTTTTGTGAGGAAAGGTTGATTTGTGATATGAATATTAAATAATTGTCTAAGTTTTCACTTCATTCCTGGAGGTATCTATTCAGTTAGGTGTCTTTGAGGGTATATGTAGCCTATTGGTACCTTTCAGAAACTTTTTGCAAAATCAGAATGGAAGACTAGAGAAGTAAGTGTAAAAACCTATTATTGTTCCATGCTACTTTAGGAAATTCTCTTGAAATTAAGAGACATCCAAAAAGTTTCACCCTTAAGTGTTCCAGGAATAGAATCATAGAATCAAAGAATGGTTTGTGTTGGAAGGGACCAAAGCCCCATCCAACCTGGGCTTAAACACTTCCACAGATGGGGCAGCCACAGCATCTCTGGGCAACCTGTGCCAGGGCCTCACCGCCCTCACAGTGAAGAACTTTTTCATGATATCTAACCTAAATCTCCCCTCTGTCAGTTTAAAGCCGTTCCCCCTTGTCTTATCCCTATGGGCCCTTGTAAAACATCCCTCTCCAGCTTTCTTTTTGGCCCCTTTAGGTACTGGAAGCCGTTCTAAGGTCTCCTTGGAGCCTTCTCTTTGCCAGGCTGAACAACCCCAGCTCTCTCAGCCTGTCTTCACAGGAGAGGTGCTCCAGCCCTGTGAGCATCTTCGTGGGTCCCCTTGTAGGAGGCCCCAGAGCTGGACGCAGTACTGCAGGTGATGTCTCATGGTAACAGAGTGGATGTTTAAGGTCAGACTGACACAACTTCTCAAATATGATGGATAGTGGCTTAGCAACTTAAACCACCAATTCCTCCAGGATACTCAAATGCATCTCATCTGTAGAAGACAGGCAAAATCCTTCATGTACTAGAGTGAATTGTTAGGAATTTTTTTTTCCATATGTTCTACAGAGTTATGGTTTTTGGCCTTAACTACCTAGAGGTAAAATCCAGGTAAATGGGCAGACTGAAAATTTCACATGAATCCTTGATTGAGCTTTTAATAGCACTGGTTACTGATATGAAAGGGTTATACCACTTTATCCTGATTAAAGTAAACTTTCAAATTACTGAATTCATTGAAGCTTTTTTGTTTACTTCTGCAATGAAGGCAAAGCTTGTGAAAAATATATGGGGTCGGGAAGAGACAAGTTTTCAACAGATTCTTTTGGCAGCCCTTCAAACCAAAACCAGCTGCCCATGCCTGCAAACTTCTCTAAACAATTTTCCGTGGCTTCAAACGCTAATTTCCAAGGCTGCGTTACTATATCCTAAAGATACATGCTCATAGCACAAAACATGAAAATAGCAATGCATGATTTATTGACATCTTCCAGAGTCAGAAACCAGTAAGTTGAAATGAGATACACTGTGTCATAAATCCTTACTAAGTGTGAAGGGCTGAAATTATGTGTAATACAGTACCACACAGTTTCCTGGATATGGTCCACTAAACTCATTTCCTCTCTACTAACTAATTTTTCCCTTTACGCTTTTATGTGGACTCTCCATGATGCAAAAGGTTTTTCTACTACGGCTTATAGAAAAAGATACTGCAGGTCAAAGCATCACGTTAAAAACCCATCAGCTTGACTCTGTACTGTCATAGTTACACCAACATGCTTACACTAGAAATAGGAATGGCAGAAACTTCAGCCTCTTACATCTTTGCATTCACTCTTAGAAAGCAGAGTTAGAAGGGGCAAGAGCAGTTCATCCTGCCCTTAATTACATGCATTCACTGTTTCCTACTACCACAAACCCTGCTTCCATCTGAGCATCACTTTCATCTTAATTTATTGTCTTTAAAACCAATTTCGTACTTTCATTTCCAGGTTGCATCCATCGTTAAGTCCTCATTCCTCCCCAGAGGTAGCTGACATCCATCATGATGTACCTTTCTGTAGTGTTTTTGCTGCTTGTACTTAGCAACTAAAGCCAAATGCAAATATCAAAGCATTTGTGAATATTTGCTGGGTTTGAGTCCATAAATGCTCATACTAGGCACCCTCTGGATTACTGGGAAGTTCTGAATAATTTTGATATTGTCAGAAAAGAAGAATATTTCCCCACAGTGGAGTTGGAAGATCCTTTGTGGCTGAAGGAGACATCCTGAAAACCACAGAGACTTTATCATGCATCTATAGTGACCAGTGTTCATACACCCAGTACATCCACAGCTGTGATTGCTCCTTTGGGTTAAGAAGTTGTTTAAGCAAGCATAGAAATATTATCGAGTAATTGAGGTGGCCAATTGCTTAGCACCTGTATTGATTTAAAGATCACAAATATCGGAAGTAACTGCATCCAATAATTGTTTGCAGGAGGCAAATTGCAGAATTCATCTTTCACCTATGAACCTGTTAATTCTGAATGATAGAAAGTAGCTTTTGAAACAGAAATAAATTCTGGACAAAAATGTAGTCTTCATTCATTGAAAAAGAAATGTCTCATCTCTTGGGCCTGGGGGAATCTGCCCGAATCAGGGCTGCAGTTCAATGCCATTTCTCTAATGGCAGCCAGCATCAGTGATTGAAGAGGAAGATACAAGTGTGAAAATCAGCAGGACAAAGTCACAAGCTGGTGGGGACACTCCTGTGCCATATCCAACAGCCAGAAACTACCTTCTGTCAAAGCATGAAGCTGTGACCAACGTGGAGAAGTGTGTGCACACTTCCCAAACTCAACAGCTTTTTGTCCTTCAATGGCCTTTCTGGGGGTACAGTGGTGGGAGACAGCTTGTGCTTGAGAGTATTTTTTCCCAGTTCTGGTGGTTTAGCAAGCTGTAGGAATAAATTTCACTTTTTAGATAAGATGAGCTATGGAATTTAATTTTAATTTAACTTTATTTTAGAAAAGATGCATCAGTTAAGTGGTGATTCCTCACAATTACTTTTAGGTTATTCCTGATATTTGCATATTCACCTGTCCCGACCCTTCCCTAAAATATTGAATGACAACAATTGCTGCATAAAAGATAAAGCATCATAGAGGAAAAAGTGGTATAATCCTTTCATATCAGTAACGACAAACAATCTTCAGTGTTGTTGGTTAATTTGGAAAATTTTTAATTTATAACAATATGTTAAAAAGGGGGTATTGGCACTTCTCTGCAGTGCAGCTCATGTGAATGATTACTATCAAGTGCCCTAGAGATGGGGAGTGGGGTGGAAAGAGAGCTTTTGTAGTAAACTTCCCTTTCTTTTCCAGAAACTGGAAAACAAAACAGAAGAGTACTTAAAGTGGGGCAGCTCAGCTAGAAGACACCAGCTCTGTTTGTCAGTTTTAGGACATTTTCCACACGATCCCCATAATCCACAGTGGTAAGAGGATCCATGATCAGGACTTGCATTTATTCTGGGCAGCAAATTCTTGTGAGAGAGGAGGCATATATCACATCTACTTATTTTTCCAGCATTTTTAGATGGTTCAGCAGATTTGCGGATTTATCATCTTCATAACATTCTTATACTGCTTCCCAAAGCTACAGAAACCAATAGCAACTTTTGATGGCCGTGAAATCATATTTATGGGATCCATTAAAAACTCTCTATTGGTAGTTAAATCCGGAACCTGGCATAAGTGAGGAGAGTATATTGGAGAAGTCCCTGTGGAGCAGCATATGTGGGCTCATGTTCACTGCATCAGGCGGCATCTGTCACAAATTTCAGCCCTCCCAAGCAGATGTAATCTGGCATTAGAGTTCAGGAAGCAAGGCACAGCCGAGAAAGATTGTGTGAATATGGCCTTTTAAATAGGTGTTCGTATTCTCACTGCATCAGAAGACTTTGACTTATATGTTATGTAGAGAAGGTTCTACAGGAGAGTACAGTCCTTCCAAGCTGGAAGGAAATAACCAGACTGACTGACAGCAGACAAGGGAGGCTGTCTCACAGTGCCCTGCAAAGCAGACTCTCAGGTGGCATCTGAGAATGATGTACCCTCCGACCGTGGCCAGAAGATCCACACTTCCATGAGAGGACACTTGCTCTTCATGTGTGACTCTCCACGCTACGCAAAGCACTTATGGGCTCCTTACAGATTCTACTGTCCACTGTGGCAGCTGAATTGTCCTTCTAAGGGGGATTTCACAGCAAAAGCACTTCCCAGCGTTAGTCTAAGTGGCACCCACTTTGCAAATATGGTGTTTTTTTGATGTCCCATGTTGGAGCACAATGAATGTGCACTAATCAGCCTTACACAATGAATTTTTTGAGGGTGGGTTTGTTTCCAGGCAGTGAGGACTCAGCATGTCTGAGGTCTGAGTACAAACTAAGGACTGTGCTCCAAAGCAGCGTGGGCATGGTCAAGTGTCTGCAAAAGAGAGTTGCAGGAGAAAAGAGTGCCATGGAAGGGTGACAGAGATGTCCTTACCACTGCCCTACAATTGCACATTTCACCAGCTGCAGACCCACACCACCACCTAGCCATTTGTTTGACCATAGAAGATTTTCTGTAGAAGATGGGTTTCATTGAATAAAATCAAGAAGGAAGTTTTTTAAGTATTGTTCTTCAGTGGGCTGCAGAAAACATCTTTAAATATAACAAAACCACATTTTTCCCTTCTCAAGCTTCTGTTTTAGCAATACTTTAGCTAATCAGAAAACTGATAATGCTAAGATAAGGGTTTGCCACCTTATTTGCTGCTTCTTGAGAGTCAGAGGCTCCCACCAAAGAAATTGTACCTTCCTGTTCATTGTCTCTTAGGGATGGTACTTGGAGCAATGAACTTGGAAAACTTTGGCAAGTCTTTCAAAATCTTCAGGCCCAAGCTCTTAACTGGGAATGATGCAGGGATGCTTTTTCACCAGAGAACTTCTTACTTTAGTGGAAGTACCAAGTAAGGAGCCCTTGTGATGCCTCCTTCAGGTTCTCACAGCCCATAGTCTCCTGATGGGCTCCTGTCCTCCTCAACAGCAAAACTCAAATGGCCCTCTGACCTGATTCCTTTCAGCATTTTGCTGAGGAGAAGTTTCTGTTTTATTTTAAGCTCTGCTCTTACCCCCTCTCTCTCTGGCTGGGAAGTTGCTGGCTTTCTAAACTATCTAACCCTAAGCATCAATTTTGTGAGCAATTAGCTCTGGTAATAAACATTTTTATTGTTTTCCCGGGGTTAAGTCAGAGTAGGCATTTAAAGTACTTGCCGAGTAATTTTAAGGTCTTCAGTCTTCAGACACCAGGCTGAAGGCTGCTCATGGCCACCATTTACCTTCACCTTCAGCCACAGGACACCAATGCCCCTGCTATATAGGTTGCTGGAGGCTTGATGGTTCTAATTCTCACACCACTGTTGATCTTAAAGGAATCAGCAGCATAAAAGCAGAGAGTATTTTATCCTGGAGCTGGCCAAAATTTGCTCTTCCCAAACTGCACCCTGGGGCAGAACCATTTTCAGGCCCTGGTCAGAGTCATTTTTCTGCAACACCAGGGATGGATTTGTGGACTGTTTTGTTCATATGAGGAGCACCTGTAATGCTGAAAATTGATTAATAGGATCAGTCAATCCGCTTGAGCAGGTCTTTAACCCATCCTTGACTAGGTACTTCGTTAATTAGAGATAGGTGAGTGAGTGGCACCTATCTCATCCTCTTTCTGAATGTATTTTCTTTATATAGTTGCATAAACCTACAAGACACATCTCCTACCATATTCAAAGGCATTAACAAGGGACTTAACACCAATATGTTTGCTTTCCCCTTATCTGTGTGTTTCTAATTCCTTTACATTGCTAATATATCTTTAATTTGTTTTACTTGCTTTGTTTAGCTGCGGATCATGGATCATCTGTTTGCTCTCTAACAACAATGACCGTCCAAAATCCCAAAACCTTCCTTGGCCTCAATGAGATATTGACATTTTCCTTACTTCTTCAATTATTAACCACGTTGTTGTTGCACTGAATCAAGGTCTCACACCTTTTGTATGATGCTCGGACAAGTAACGTCTGCTAAATTCTGTCCTGAAAAGCAGCTCAGGTTGAGATTGGCAGTACCATGAAAGCTAAAGCTTCTGCAGGCTGAAAAAAGCTTTATTACTGTATATCAGCCTTTAAGCTCCATGTGAGCACCAAAGCTCACACATTTTATGATACTGCATATTGTCTACTAAAATCTCATTATATCTTTGTAGTTACCTCATCCCACTGTGGAATAATGTGTGATGTTAATGACACAGCAATGGTAATAAAGTGCCCCTAAGATGATTTGAAACAAAAACAGTTTTTCCCCCTCAAAAGCCTGATAACTAGCACTTACTTTTATGATGGACTGCTCATTCACTTATTAAACATTTATTGTTTCCTCAATAAAAGTAATCTTAGATGTATTCAATTATTAATATAAATAAGGCACAAAATGTGAAACAGCAGCAATCTCATTTTCTTTTTGCATTAATATTCTTTCTTATTCAACTATCACAAGAGGAAAATGAAAAAAAACCGACATTCAGACTTACTGAAAAACAAATCCAATTGGCATGAGAAAAACAAAATTCTTATCTATATCTCTATATCTTCGTCAGGAAAAAATAAATTAAAACTCCTTGGAAACCCATAATGTTTCTGAATATGTGGTGGTGCATTGTTAGTTTGGCATCCTTAGCATGCAAATAACTGTGAACAGGTTGCCCCAAATGTTCATCAAGGACTATGTTGGGGGAATGCAAAATAAAACTGAGATAGCTCTGTGTTGTGTGTGTATAAATAGAAACACATATATTTTTACATGTCTATATATATGTACATACACATATTCTCACACATATTATGTTTGAATGTTAACACAACATTAGGTTACTATTTCGTACACAGAGCTCAGATATTTAAAAACTATGTCTCACACAAATCCTTTTGGATCAATAATCCTGGGATCATAGCAATAGTTTTGGGGTTCATGCCTATAAAGTAACCACAGATTAACAAATCTCCAGGCCAGCTGAAGGATCAATCTACAGCAATCACAGGCACTTTGGGTTGGTTTGACCCATGATGGTTAGGAAGGCATTACGTTTCTGTTGCCAGTCGACTGCTGTATTTGCAATAGCTTTATAGACAGTTGCTCTTCTGAAAGTCTATATTTTTTTTTACAAGTGTTTTTACTTCATGTTATCAGTGATACCCTTGAACGCAATAGCTATGTCTTCCTGGTGCAACATCAACTCAACATGAGTTATAAGCTTTGAGTTTGGCACTAGGCAAATTTTCAAGTTTTATTTGAATCCTTTCAGAGTCTTTGCCTAGATTCAGCTGTGACTTGGTTGCTTGGAGTGATTTTCTACTCCAGAACCAGCTAGGATAAAATTGGTCTACGTTTAAGTAGAAGACATTGTTTGTACATGATTTACCCTCTCCATTCTTCCTCCGATTTTGCAGGTCTATCTTATAGAGAAAGATGCTTGGAGGAAAAGAAAGGAAGAATGTCTTCCAGCACTAATATTTCTGGAGTACTCAAACTAGAAAGAAACCATGTAATATGAGAAGTGAAGAGTGAGAGGTCATGGACTGTTTAGTCCTGTAACCTCAAAGACAGCTATGTTGACAACATATGCAGACATCCTTATGAAATGAAAAATTGTCCTTTAGTTGGCAGCTGAAGCAAGCAAGCAGATGAACATAGAAACTCAATGACTTGAACTGCTTGAGAAATCTTGTAAATCTATCATCATTTGCTATGGGAAAAAAAAAAATTATGAAGCAAGTATGTAGATAATTAAACTTCGGAACAGAGGGCAGAGAAAAGAATAGATCATCAGAAACCAGAAACCTTCAAAATCTGAAGAAACATTTGTAAGCTGGTTTGAAGTTTCACTGATAGTTTGAAATTTGAAACTGCAGCTATGTTTCTGAAGTTTTTGCTTGTTTCATTTTATTTTAGAGCAGTTAGAAAATATCTTTTAAAGATAGGAGAGTTGTTGCAGCTCTCTTTTTTTCTTGCTTATTTTAGCAGCTAAACATAAAATTCTGATGTTGAAGCAACATTCACAGCCATACTTATTTAGCACCTGCATAAAGAGCCAGAACTAGCATTATATTTCATCAACATTACATTAATTATGGAGTAAATTCTTCCATCTTATTTCCAAATTAGATACCAGTTAATCAATATTTGGCCATTTATTTAGGTTTAAACACTGTGAATAAGTCGATAGAATTACTTGACAGCCATGAAATTCCAATATGCAGTTTTGGTGAACCTGAGCCATATTTAGAGTCATAGACCAAAATAATGTGAACTCTGAAAAAAAAAAAAACCAACCCAAAAACCCAAAAACAACAAAACAAAACAAAACAAAACAAAACAAAAAAAAACGCAACAACTACCCCAGCTAAACAGCTAAAAAAAGTTAGTTGATAAATGCATAATGAAAATATCCCAGAATGTACAGCACAGCAAGAAAATCAAACCCTGAACCCAGTCATTTTAGAAGAGTAATTAAAATATTACCCAAACAACTAAAATTGCTCCCCTGTGAGCTCATGCTCTACTAATGGTCATGTGATTTCTAGCATCCAGTTGTGGAAATCATAATACTAAGGATCCTCCTATAGCCAGGAATTATTTATTAATTGACAATAATACATATATTATATATGCCTGAATATTATTCTCATTTTGCTGTGTTTTTATAAGCATTTGTGTATCATGGTATCACCTTTGTTGACATGTGCATACATAAGTAGACACACAAAAAGGAAAAAAGAAAACAGATGAAGAAATCGAAAAGATAAAAAAATCTGTTGAAATCAAATTGAGTTTTTATATTAGAATTGGCTTAACCAAGTGCATCATTTATTAACTTTGAAGGAAGAAATGCTGGAATGAAGAATGCTACTTCAGCTATGCTTTTATTTCAGAATTAAGAAAAAGAAAATCAGTTCTTAAGGAAAGCTGTTTTGAAAAGTGAAAATGTAGTGTACATCACAAGCGTGAATTGTGAATGCATATTATTGCACTGTATGCATAAAGGTTCCTTATTGCCAATGAATAGGTCTAGCGTCATGAGGAATAAATATAATCTTGCTTGTAAACTATAATATATCCCAGATTTCAGAATAATGTGTTTAGATGGGCAAAACAAAGCAGGTCATTTAAAAAGGAAAGCAAATTATTCAGTTGTGAGCCGCAATATTTTTAACAGTTTGAAAGGATTACCAATGGATTGATTTTGTTTTTTTTTTAATCAGAGATATTTCACAGAGTTATAGAATCATAGAATCGTTAGGGTTGGAAAGCACCTTAAGATCATCTAGTTCCAACCCCCCTGACATGGGGAGGGACACTTCACACTAAACCATGCCACCCAAGGCTCTGTCCAACCTGGACTTGAACACCGCCAGGGATGAAGCATTTGCAGCTTCCTTAAGCAGCCCATTCCAGTGTCTCACCACCCTCACAATAA
>JBCJKH010044912.1:0-10222 GCA_039877255.1 Loriculus beryllinus
GTTCCAACAGTTCCATGTCCTTTTTATGTTGAGGACACCAGAACTGCACACAATGCTCCAGGTGAGGTCTCATGAGAACGGAGTAGAGGGGCAGGATAAAGATCCTAATGTTTTACAATATCCACAGCATATGATTAAATTGATGTGAAAAGATGAATAAGAGAGTAAGCAGCCACCCACTTATTCATACCCTAGATTGCAGATTAAAAATTGTTAAGCATGTGAGCCTCAGAAAAGCAAGGTTTAATGACCTTATCAGTGTAAACTGTACCATAATTATCTGATCTTCTAGCCACACATTAGTCTCTTCTGCAAGGACTTGATACTTGAGTTTCCTTTTTGCTTAAGAAGGAAAGATAGAAGTTTCAGACCACCCATTGAGCTGCCTCACTGATGTTTAAGGCTGTTCCTTCATTTGATGATAAAACCATAAGTTATGCGTGTTCCTCTATGAGGACATGTGGCACTGTTTTAGAAAATACTTGTGTAACTTTGACCACCGAAATATACAGAGTTAAAAATAGGCCAGCATTCCAGAAATGCCTTATTCCTTCATATCCACTATGGTTTTATCACGCAAAATTTGGAGGAAATCTGGCAAGGAAATAAATTTCTTGAATTCTTTTAAATACAGAAAGAATAAGGACTGCTTGGGAAGCAGAAGATATTCAGAGATGCAGAATTAGATCATCAGATACTGCATCTCCTTACCCAGCTGTAAATATTCATTTCACAGAATAAACATAGAACCCAGGGAGAGTCAGCTATCAGACAATTCCCAGGAGGTAAAAGGTAAAAAGAAAAAGAACCATGCATGAAATATAAACCCAAAAGAGGATAAAATAACTACAGATTTTGATCTGTAATTATCCAATTGATTCATTTGATGTGCCTGTGAACATTCACTGAAAGATTTAGGAGATCTGCTTGAGCTTTGTTTCCTCCAAGGCATTTTATTATCTCCATGGGAAAAAGTCAGAGAGTAAGAAGGATGTTATAGGAAAGAGTCAAAAGGCTTACACTGTCCCTTCAACACTTGCATTATTGTTAATAATGGAATAAGTGAAGAAGAGGTTTTCTGTTTGTTTCTTTGTTTTGTAAATGATTGTTTGTTTGTTCCTTTAAAAATAAAGCTGGCTTTAAAGTTGGGCTTTCCTTTCCTCTCTGCATTCATTGTATACATTGTTTTCCTGTATTACTTTTTATTGTGGAAAATGCCTTTTCCTAACCTTGATTCTGCACTTGCCAGAGTTAATCCTCAGCTTCTGTGAGGTGAGCACCAGTACTAGAGGTACACTAACTGCCAGCATCTCCACTGCAAGCAATGCTATGGTGTACCAGTTCCATATCCATTTTGTTTCTACTCTTATCTTGTGTGCTGATGAAGAAAGAGCATAACCTACCTTACGCAAAACACAGGGTTAAGCTTGACTACTCAAACAAGTCTGGCTCTGGAGAACATTCCATACCTATATTCCTAAAAAGAGGGATCTTTAAGAGCATCATCAGTTTCCCAGTCAAGGAGCTGTTGTAGCAGTTACTGCATGAAGCATTAAAAACTAAGCGATACTGCCTAAAGCACTCATATTCAATGTATTTGTTAGGATGTGATTCAGTAAAACTGTGAACAGAAATATCAAATAAGAAGAAAACACAGACAGAAATCACAGTATGTCAAATGATGAGCAGAAACGATTTCCCGAAATGTGACACCCTCACTTCAAAGATAGTAAGGTAATGGCTTTTAGGATGTAGATGGAGAGATAGGAAAGTGCTTGTGCTTGGAGTAGACTTAGAAAAGGGGTCAGATCAAGCTTTATGGTCATGGAGGAAGGTGAAAGCAAATCACTGTGCTAGAAGACTGAATAGGATGGAGATAAACACTGTAGGATTTTACAAACAAAAATAAAGAGTTTGGTTTTGATAAAGCAATGAGAAAAGAATTAATACAAGAATGCAAAGGGAAGAGTGCAGTTAAACAGCCAAGTCATGATTCTGATCCTACCAGCACAATTCTGAGTGGATGGAAGGAGGATGCAACAATATGACAATGTTTAAACACCTCAAAAATTTTGTGTTAAAAGTGGAGAAACAAGAAATAATAAGATTCTGCTTTCTGGGCTGGCAGAAAACCCTGAATATTTGATACAGAAACAGAAACGGCAAGACAGGGAGATGGCCTACTGTGGATGCATCTGGTTGTCTGGCTCTAGCACCTTATTGGAATTGCTGACTGCAGCCTCTTCAAGTAGTCCATTGTTCTCCATTTGGGATCTTTCAATGGATCTGCTGGCAGAGAACTAAGTATCAGTTTGTAGAATGAGGAAAGTAATACAGACTGTTATACTAAGCCAGTCCAACACAGTATCATTATTTTAATATAAATACATATGTTTTTTTACAGGAAACAGAAAAGGCTGACACACTTTTAATGGATAAATCCAGCAAAATCAGGATGAATAGCAATTTTGGTTAGTCTGCAGTTGGCTGCTCCTCAATTCAGCAGAAACCAGGTCTATCACAAAAATGTTTCATTGTGTAATGCATTCTACTTGACTGTTTTTATCAGTTTTTGCCACACACAGAGCAGTAATGAGCATTTAAAGGAAAATATGGATTCCTGTAATACAGATATATGAAAAAATACCAGCAGACTTCTCCTACAGTTTGCTTTAGAAAAGATGCGAGTATGATCTTTCAAACTATTTGTTAGAACCATGTTAGTGCTGTAGTGTTGGCACATTTAAATACATGTGTTGCATGATTACACATAGAACAAAAACTGTGCAAATGCTCTAGAAGAATTTGGGGATATTTCCCAAAATTTTTAACCTATTGAGAATATTGGTTAATAGAAATAAAAACCTTTCTTGAAAAAGCATAACTTTTTCTTAATCTTTTACTGGTTTTGGAAGTGTGCATTTTACCTGAAAACTCCAAACAATTTCAATGAGCTGCTTATTAATAAAGGGAAGGTACTGTGCTGAAAGACAGACCGTCACAACAGCCCCAAACTTTGCAGAATGTATTTTGCTATACATTGTCTCTGTAGAAAGTTAGAAGCCTGAACCAACAAAACAAGAATATATATGGTATATGCTCTGCAGAATGTGAACTTGTTCACTTATGAGTGCAGTTTATTTTACAGCCTGTGAGGATAGGCAAGGAGACAGGAGAATTAACAAGGCATGGCCTGATCCTCCCATCAGAGTTGTGTTATCAGATAGCCTGAACATGTCTGTACCATCCTTCTCCATTAGAAGTTGCTACAAAACGTCTCCTAAATTCACAAAAAAGGCTTTATTTGATAATGCTTTGGAATGCCCTTTAAGCTGAGAAGCTACCAGATGTCCAAGTGTAAAGAAGAAAGAGATAGCAAAATATGGGACCCTATTCTAGAAGGGGGTGAATCTTGCCATGTCAAAAGCAACAGGCATTACATTGATTTGGATTATTGAATTGGACAGTTCAGGGCTTGATTACTATAGCTGACGGGCATTCTCAGGTGATCATCTCTAACAAGATCTGCATGTGGGCAGATATAAGAGACACTCTGGGAGTTAAACACCAACCTGGGGGTCTTACTTAGCTTCTTGGGTAACCCCAAGAACGGTTCTTTTATTACTGTACATTCAGGGCATTTCTAGTAAAGGGCTCTTGGCTCCTACAGCACTTCCTAGCCTCAGCTCCCACTTCCAGGATTTTTGTACTAGAAGTTGTAAGAAACTAAGAGTAAATGAGAAGACAAAATTAAAAGGAATGGACAAAACTGGAAGATCTGTGTAAGAACTGTCCATGTAATAATTTTGGCTGCACTAATTATCTATCCCAATGAGAAATACTGGGCTGTGTGCAGGGAGGACAATGATTTCCAGTGGACTGTAAAAGAAATGCAAGGCCCTGGAAGTGAAGTAGGGGCATTGAACTATAAGCTGTTGAAGAAAGGAACCACCATAGTAAAACCAGGTTTAAACCCAGCAGATGGTCTTGGAATACAGGCAATTAGTGCTCTCCGCTGCACTTGTACCACACCAGGCAAGAAGAGATAAATTTTCAGCTGGATAATAGACCTGAAGTCAGACATCCCCAGTAGAGATAAATTACAGCCTGCAAATGGTAGTTATGGTGTTCATCAAGTAAGAGAAAGCACCTCTTTAAAGAATAAGGAAACATTACCGAATCACCTGTATTTGCTCTCTGTGGATGAAAGGACAATTAGAATTAGGTTTAGTTAAATCTCCAGTGGTGCCTGATTGCACAAATGAGAAAGTTAACACAGGGAACAGTCCGCATGAGACAGAGAAATCAGAAAAGTGTCCTTATGAGAACCCCCTAAAAAACCCAATATTTGTTTTCCTTTGTCACCTCCTGGAATTTGCAAATGTTTGGGCAAGAATCATTCTGCCTAAATGCCAGTCACTGAACAGGTATGAACCCTTAGGAAGTTGAAATGGGGGAGAAATGAAGGAAACTGATGACAGAAAAACTAAAAGCCTTTTTCCTTTTTTTCCTTTTTACTCCCAAGGCTTCAGTTCACATTCAGAATAATGGGACCAGAAACATCATTTTTCAAAATGATTTTTTTTTTTTTCTCAGGGTAAACTCTTCCAGGTGACTGTCCAGAGGGATTTAAAATTATTTTCCACATGATAAAGAGTCATGTGGAAACTTTCCACTGTTCTCACTGCAAGGAAATGTCTTCTTGTGGACCAATCATGGCACCATTGATCCTGGGTTATATTTTGTGAAGCCCTTTAGACTAATATCCTAATAGAGAAAAGACACTGGGTGTGAAATAAGATTCTATTATATCCTATATGGCCCAAAATCTCATGGTTATGAATCAGTAATTGCATTTTTTTATAAGTCTTTACCTGACCATGCAGAAGATAATTTATAAAGAAAACCAAAAGGTACCATCAAAGAGACCGAGTTGCAAGAGGAAATCATTGCATTTGATTTAGCCATTTACATGCAGTGTCCTGCCAGGTCAGGAATACATCAGAAGGTCCTGTGGTAAATAAAAGATACCCTCCTTCAGGAAATGACTGGGTCCTTTTCTGAGAAGTTATCTATTATCTGAATCCTGAAAGCCACTACTGCAAGGCTGGTGATTTCAGACTGTGAGAGCTATCATGAGAAGTGTCACAGCCTTTCCTCGAGAGGACAAGGAAAAGTACATCACAGCATGCTGCAGCCCAGCAAAACTCCCACAGAGATGCTGAGTAGCTCATCTCCTCTGGCCAAAACCATTACCCCAGTGTTTGGGCTCAGAGGGATGGTACAGAAAGAATGCATTCTACCTCTTCCCTGAAATGAGTTTCTTGTCTGGACGGGTTCGTCTTGCAGATGGTAGCATCTCTTGAATTGTATTACCTTTCATCAAAGGTCTTTACAGAAGTTGCTTTGTACATGTCACTAAACTTTCACATATTTTCATCGGTGGATAACCCGGGCTACATCTCTCTGTCACCTTCACATGGCTCTTTCTTTTAATTCACATTTCCATCAGCATTTCTGGCGGGGCTACAGTGAAATATTCCTTAGCTTTCATGAATGTAAGGAATGTGGTGGTGAACCACAGGATTCCCCCACCTACAGCTCTCCCTTTCAGCTGCCAGCTGCTTGTCAGATTTTAATTAACGAGAAAGTTGCTAGCAGTTATTCATGCTGGGTCTCTCTATTTCTCTCTGGAGAATTCCTAAATGGTGTTCAGAGCATTGAGCCTACACTTTCTCTCTTTTTAATGCTCTTCTTCCCAACAGACAGAGAAAAAATGTTAAAAATGATGAGTTTCTACAACTAGAGCTCAGTTAATAGAGAATGATGTTCATCACTTATGGATGTGGCACATAGGAGCTCTCTTCCTTCCACTTCCTCCTCCTGTTTCATACACAAAATGAACAGAGAGGTCTTCAGAAAATTATGTCTGCCAATTGTAGGTGTATTGTTAAACTTCTTATTTTTTACAATATGACATATATATATTGTGTGTATATATTTATATATTTATATATATGGAATATATAATTTAGGTGAAAACACTGAAAGACTGCCTGCCTTGGGAAAGTCAATATGGGCATGGACTGGCATGGAAAAAGGGCTCCTGAAAGCATTGTTTCTATCAAAGACACAACAGCTCATGATGTGAGTTTATTTCTCCTGCATTTGAGCATACCCTTAAAACTCATACCTTTTTGTTCGTGTCTTACACTTCCTGGAATACAGAATTGTTTGGCCAACGAACATTCTGTCTAAATGCCACCAAATATCTGGTTTCATATCAAAAAGTCTGAAGAGGAACACAACAGTACAAGGAAGTAAGAAGTTATTTAACAATATCAGCAGCCAGTGAGTATCCTCAGCTTTAGCCTAGCCCTGAAATCTAACTGAAGACAGTGCTTATAGTATTGCTAAATGGGAAGGTTGTACTTTCCACCGCTGACTACCAGCCTTTGAAAGTTATTAAAACACAGCAATATGCAGCATTCTGAGTAATCCAACAGACTCAAAGAGCATTTCTGTACTCAGCCTTTAAAGTCAATAGTAAACGGTAAACAGTTGGTTGCAACAAATAGCAGTTTAATAGACATGGCTTTTGATAACATGCAGATAAAATCTGCTGCACCGTGGAACCCCAAGTAGCTGTCCCATATTCTGTAAGAGTTTCCATTATAAACCCTGTTTTGATGCCCTCAACCAACCCTTCATTCTGAGTCTCCGCAAAGAGCTCCTTCTTGTGTAACATTTCTGCTATGTGGACTCCAGCCAGAGAAAATTTGGAAGGGTTTGGGGGTGAGGGAGGAGAACGAAGCCGGAGGTTATTCTCACAGGTATGGTTAAAAGAAAGTACTTTGTGAAGGGTGCTATTAACTCTGATGCATTTTCTATCTTTTCTAAGACAGTTTCTCCTCAGTGTTTCTGATCTGCACTTGGATTTGGTTTTTCTCTTTATTTTTATTATTTCCTGGTCATTATTCATGAAGAAGTAGAGTGGGGAATGCAGCGTTGGCTCAGCATTTGCAAATGGTGGCCTTGTCCTCACTGCCTAAATGCCCCCATAGCGCTGGTGTTGTAAGCATTTCTAGTCATGTGAGGCAGTAATGGTCTGATTTATGTGTCCTGTCCCTTCCAGATAAAAAATGGAACATGTCCTATATTAATAGAAAATGAAATCTTTTAGTGATTCTTCAGTTCCTGGGAACTATTATAGACCTCCATCATAAATGATATGGAAGGAATAAATTTTCTTCAATCATTATTAAGATTCGTGGCACCTCCTCTACAAGCACTGTGGGTAGACATTGAATATACATGGATACACATTACAAAGCTTTGCAAACCTATGCTACAAAGCTTATAATGGTTGATATCGTGCATGCTAATTAGTCTATGAGACCCATCCACATTTTTATGAAGTCTACAGATGTTATGCTATTCAGTTACAGTCTTAACCTGCTCCAGTCTCAACCCATTTAAGAACTGGCTTCTCCTTTAATGTTCTGTCTGTGCTTGTGGTGGTACTACAGTAAGCCTTCAGGTGAGAGTATCTTTAATCCAGCTCTCTCTCACCTATGCACTAATAAAAAATTATGTTTTGACTGATGGGTTTCATGTGAAAACTGTGTGATGGCCATTTTTCACAGTCAGGAAATGTGGGGTTCATCTTCACAAGCATCATTTGCAGTAGCTTCCGCATCTCTCACATTCTACAGAGTTGTTGCAGAGACCACTGACAACAAACCATGAGAACAACTGTAAGCCTAAAGTAAAGCATATCAAGTGTGACACAAATAACAGAGCCAGCCCCAAGACAAGATATATACATCTGCAAAGATGAGAAATAGCCTCCGGTTCTGTTGACTGAGAGTTGCTGCTGCATACAACAGCACAGTTCTCCACACATGCACATCATGGCAGAGGTTCCCAGAAGGGCATTTAGGCACACAGTTCCCATAGCTAACTGGAGGACTTATTCACATGGTCCTCACTGGACATCTAACTGGAGTTTTACATGGCTGAATCTCCTGGTGAGGTCTGAAACTTCAATCTATGTAGCTGCCTGCCTGCATTTGTTTAAAGGACAGCAACTAAGCAAACTTCAGATTATGCCCAACAAAATTCATACACATGGGAGGGTTTCAAATATTCCAAATAAATTACTATTGGCCTGGCGTTACTTTTGAGACTACAAGCTTCTATTCATCAGCAGACTCTTTTCACTCTTTGTTTCTTCCTTTGGAATGTTTCTGTAAATCAGCTTATAAACTTTTGGCTTTAAATAAAAAGATGCTAGGGTTTCTTGCTGTTGTTTGGATGGGGCTTTTTAAACCCAATTGCAACAGCAACTGCAAGGTCTCTCCTTCCAGCAGAGCTCCCACTGGGAGTTAAAACCATAGTCAACCAAAGAGAACAAAGAACAGAGAGGACAGAGAAATCCCCTTCAAGCCTCTGAAGAAACCGACTCATCTCTTTATCAGCCTTTGGCTTCTGTATATCACAAAGATGATTCAGAAATGTTCTGAGGTTGTCCCATGCAGGAGGTGGTGGTTATAGTGTTACAAAGGCTCCTCTGTGAACTTCACAGCTGCCTGAAAACTGGCTTTTATTTCATCAGCTACTTCAGTTCTGAAGAGGGGCTTCTCTTTTATCACTACATTGCATGTGGCCTTCCCATCTGATTCATACTGTTCTGGCATTCCTTTTGGGCTCTAATTAAGGCCTTTAGTTACAAAAATAAAAGGTAACATTATGTATTCAGGATTCCACATGTGCCACTCAATTTAGGGTATATTTTAATGATTTAGGTCAAATCCCAGCCATGCAATGTAAGTAGGAGCATACGACCTGTCTTATCACATCAGACCGTTGGTCCATGAAGCCTTATATCATGAATTCAACACCCGATCTGTGAGAGGAAGGTAAAACCAGGCAAAGCATTATCACTCTTAGCTAAGTCTGCAATGCTACCCTCCAGGAAAAAATTCCTCCTTTCTCCCAGCGGTGATCAGGTCACTATAGTGTAATTAAAAAGGGCTTCTCAGCTCAAAGAAAGAGTGCATGAGAGCTGACAATAAAATTATACAAAATAGGAAGATGCCAAGAATCTTTGAGGGACTTTCCATTTACCAAACTTGTTTACAGATAGTTGCAGGGTTAAAGGCAGCAGGAAAATGTTTGAGCACTGCAGGTACATGATGATATAACATCCACACTAACTGCTAACAGCCTCAGCAAAGAAACTCACGATGCTATGTATGTAAGAGGCTGTGTGTCTCTGGCTTTTACTTGTACAGTTTCAGTGCAGACATTAGCATGGTTTCTGAAGGTCTGACTGACACAGATGTGGTCATTCTGCTCCCATTTTAATGACAGTAGATACTAGTATATAGCAAATCAATCTGTAACTTAGTGACCTCTTTAGGATGTCATCTTAAGCAGCCATTGCATAGTTTTAAGGTCACTGCAAGGACATGTCTTTTTTTTTGGGGGGGGGCATGAAAATGTGTGCAAAATGCAGTTCTCACGGAGAGCATGATTGCTTGGGATGTTTAAAAATCCATTCATCTTAGTTTCCATTCAATTATCATGAAATCTGGAATTAGTGTGCAAAAAATGTGAACTTTCAGGACCATATCATGGGCTGAGTCCCCCAACACATGTACTAATTATTTGAATAAAAGTATGTCATTCTGTAAAATAATAAATGAACTCATCTTTTACTTATGAGAACTACCAAAAGCATTTGCTCTGCATTGCCCTTATTTGTTAAACTTCTGGAACACAGCACTCTGCACAGAATTGTGTGGTCTCCCTTATCATTGTTTTTTTGCATCCCTTAAATTCAGAGACATTAGCAGGGTGTGGCTTTTTTCCATTAAAGGCTGTTTTGGGTAACAGTAATCCAAGATCTATTTCATTATGCTAACAGCTAAGGGCCTTGTAATAATAATTTCTGTTTGGCAGCATCACAGTCAATTTCATTGATGTTACAGTTGTTTTAATTCTCTTTTTCAGGGGTGAGAAAGGCTCCAGTAATTCTTCTGAGATGGTTTCTACATGCTTTTCATCTTTTACTGCAAAAAAGATTGGCAAGGAACTATTCAAGAAAGAAATGTAGATAAGCAATACTACCATCAAGAGAAAAGGGAAGGGAAGGGAAGGGAAGGGAAGGGAAGGGAAGGGAAGGGAAGGGAAGGGAAGAGAAGGGAAGGGAAGGGAA
>JBCJKH010044914.1:0-15382 GCA_039877255.1 Loriculus beryllinus
CTTGCAAATTCATAGTTACACATCTCTGTCCTATTGAACTATTTATTTCCCTAACTCAGGAGCACCAAAAGGGACTCCCAAAACACCTTTTAGTTTCAAAGCATTGCATGGACAAACACATTCCTCAAAGCATTTGTAAGTCATGGTAATCTTCCTACCAAGAACCACACAGCTCAGCATTCCTGGTTAAAACATATGCTTGAAACAATTCTCTTAAACATATGAACTTATTTCTGTTACCATTGCTCTGAAGGCTAAACACAGTATCAGCATTTGAGGCTTGCATTACAGTAGCTTCTGCTCATGAAAAGCCTCAACAGAAGGACTACATAATGTAATATGCAAAGGAAGAGGACATTGCTCCAAGGCATCCCAACTCAGAAAAGATCCTAAGAAAAGCACTGCAGAGGATTTATTCTGGTCACAACAGTGACCAGATTAATAAGGAACCCTTTGACTTCTCTTTTCCTCCCAACAATGTAAACACTACTCTCAATTGCCCTTTTAGGCAGCTGGCAGGTGCTGCCTTTTACAGGTCCTTGAGCTGTGTCCTTATATCCTTTACTCTAGGAAACCTAGAGCTGCTTAGGACTCCTTCAAAAGCTTGTTCCCCCCAAACTTTGTGGTAAACAGACACAGTCATCCAAATGTTTAGAAGGAGCAGAAGCCACATCAGCATCATCCACATTAGGACTGGGAGTAGAAAAGGGCTCCTGAAGTGGTTCCCAGGCAAAACGGTCACACAGAGTCTCTTTGCAGCCCAGCTCTCCTCCAGCACTGCAGAGGAGAACTAGAGGTAGGAATCAGCATTTTGCAATGTTATTTAAGAACAGCCTGTCAGCGTCCTGCTGTTCCAAGAGCATGCAGCTTCCTCTCCAGGACTCATTTCCTAATGCTATTTGTCAGCTCCACTGGCAGAGAGGAGGAACCCCCTGCAATGACAGCCATCTCCAAATTCTTGTTCCTCCATGCAGAAGCTGGGAGAAGTCTCACAGAGCCAAGAGCAATGATGAAAGCAAGCTGCCTGGGTACAGGAATAATTTACTTTGGGATGTAATTACCCACTAGGGATGGAGAGCAATAGTATAATGCACTTTCTCCTGAGCCTTAAAGAATCTAGCAGCATGCATGAACCTCCTGTCAATCTGAGGAAGCCAAATTGACCAAGATTAACAAACTTCAGGGGAGAAACCCTGTTTGAAAGGTGAGGAGTAGAACAGTTGGCTTCACCAGTAGCTCAGAATAGAGACATATTATCCAGGGCTACTATAACTCCCTAGGAACCTTCCCTTGGGCTCCTCTTCACTCCTCTGTGCCCCCATATATACAGCCACGTGTAGTGCCATACCGGTGTGCCCAGACAATGGATGCACACATGCTTCTCAGCGAAGAATCAAGATTCCTCCTTGCTAACTCCCAGTATAGATCTCTGTAGGTACTCAACAGAGGCATCCTCAAACCACAGAGAGCATCAGTAAACCCTGACAGCAGCAGCAAGCTCTATAAGTAGTCCTCCTATGTAACCTTCAAAAGGCAGCTATGAACTCAGTTTGATACTCTAGGAGGAGGACAGGAAAGGAAAAAGAGGCCCCAAAGTCTCCACTGTGTCACTCACTACATATCATAGTCTTTACAGCGAACTTCAGATCAGCTTATCCCTTTAGCTATGTATTTTCATTGGCTTTCACTCCTTATCTTCTTTAATTATGAAGTAGGACTTAAAAAGAAAGAGTAAGTTAAAAATAAACAGCTTCTCTTCACTGCCTGATAATTTCCCTTTTTTGCTGCTGCTCAGAACAAATGCTACGTGGGATCTGAGAGAAACCCACTCACAGATCATTTCACTTCATACTTTATAATGGATAGGAGCTGTTACTGAGATTAGGACCTGCCAACCTTGAGCCGATTCCATCTGTTCTTTAAGATGCAGCTGCTAGACAGAGAAGAGGTTAAAGAGCAGCAGAAGGTATCCAGAACATCTAACATGAAGGTTTGAAAGGCATCAGATTTTGACACAGACGACAAAAATTCGCATCCTCTGTGTAACAGAAGATTGTGTGTGTTTGCATCCTTCACCCTTCTTACACACTGCTGTGACTTGCTCAGGAAAACTACTGCAGGAAGAATGCCCTTGTGCATTAAACATAGGAGATCTTTATCTACACCTTTCTGTCAGACACAAAAGAACTAGAAGAATTTAATTTTGAGATTAGAGCATTTCTCCTTCAAGGTCTTCTCCGACTTGCTCTTCATACAGGTCTCCATGGGAGACTAGAAAACAAATTCTAAGATGGTGAAGAATGAATACCTTTAAAAAAGGAACTTCCAGATGAACGGGTCCACACAGATTTTAATTGTCACTCTTCTTTTTGTTTGTTTTTAAATCTCACGAGGAGATGAAAGAATATTGCTTCTAGTGTCAGGCAAGGATAGAGGAAAATGGACTGTAGATAATTTCCAAGGAGCTTGATGTGACACTCTTTAGACTGCAAGAACAAACATGCAGGGAAAACTATACAAAAAAATGCTTTACTGTATCTTCACAGCTGAAAAAAACTAAATGAAAAGTAGACACAACCTAAAGCTCTTTTTGTAGGTTATGTTAGAGGGATCAGAGCCTTAAAAAACCAGTATGATAGAAGTGAGCGACTCAGATATGGCCAATAGAAGAAAAGCGAAGGCTGTTGAATTCCTTTCCTGCAGTTAACTATCTCAGCCCTAGAGGCTACATTCACTTCTTTACTCCGCTGCAACAAACCAGAACTCAGTGGAGCTGCACCACTGTAATTTAAAGGTAATTTGCCATAAAATTAACCCCCTGCCCCACCACTCATTCACTCAGTGCTTTCCAGAAGTTCCAGAGAAACATTAGGAATTCAGGTCCCTGCTTACTTTGTTTGTTCCCAAACAAACCTTTCAGGAGCTGTTCTGAACAGCAAGTGCTCTCTATGGCACTTGAATTCCAGGTGCCTCCTGCAGCTGCAACTGCCCATGCCCCATAATTCTGCTTCCTCAGCAACACCACCAACTTGTGAGTAGAGGCACCCTGTGTAACACTGCAGGGGAATGGCTGCCAGCAGAAGGGGTGATGTGAGGCTCATCTCTCTACAGCATCCCACCCATGCCATACCACGCCACTACACCCAGAGAAACACGATTATTCCACAGTTTTTGACTCATTACTTTGCTGCATCCACCAGCTTATCACTCCCTCACAAACTGGATGGACAACCTCTGAAAGGTCAATGGACTCTTGTGGATACAAGTTCCGAAATCAGTTCCCCCAAAACCAACAGCCCCTGCCCCAAAATTTTGTGCCTTCTAAACAGACCATGTTTTGCTGTATCATTCTATACACAGCCACCTTCCTTACTGCACTGGAACTGTTCCCTCTGACTGATCCTCAACAGGAGCTGACTTGTTGCACTCCCCCAGGAGAGACCGGACTCTCTGGAAGGGTCTGCCCTTGGGAAACAAGGGGATTACATTCAGCAGTCTCGGATCCCAATCCTGCCCAGGAGAATATAGCCACTGAGAGCAGGAAAGCTAGAGAGGGAGCTGCACCAGCAATGAAACCTAATGGGCAACATGCAGAACTAAGGCCCATCTATCTGGCAGACATGGAACACTTAATTGCTTAGTAACTTTTCAACCTGCAAAATCTTTCATCATCTGCAACTGCAGCCTGTGCCTTACTAGAACATAAAAATAGAGCGTGTCACCAATTCACACAGCAAAGGACCTGGTGGTGGGTAGGTTCTGGGAAGCATGAATGGGTAGTGACACAAAAATAACAGAAAACCAGGAGCAAGAAGAACGCAAAGTCTCTACACTGTCTTTTTAATCAATGCAGAAAAGGACAAGAATGCAATCAGTCAGCATCACTGGTACCTCGCTAGAGTCTCCCCATCCCCCTAAGACAGTCATTAGCTACCACGACACAGAAGCAGTTGGAAAAGAACTGACTGAATGATTTCACATCAAGCAAAAGGAAAAAAGCCCACGTCCCAGCAAACCCAAGGTTAAAATGCACTAGTCTCCCACACCAAAACCCTGCGGCTCACAAGGCTGGGATGGGCAGACTTTCCAGGTCAGACCTAGCAAGCCCTCACTGTATGGAAAAGCCAGGCACTTCAGTCCCACGCTGGAGGATGGAGTAGCCAGTCCATGGGGCATGTGATGCCAGCCCTTTACCAGCACTACTGCATGGACACAGTATAGAGGCAAAGGGCAGTCAGGGACAGAAAAACTCTGTCCTCTCTACAGAGATGGTGGCATGCCTGCCAGTGCCCGTGTACCATACAGGGCACTATAGCAGTTCCACCTCTGAAACCTAGGCAAAGCCCAAGATATGTGGGTTTAGTTTGGACTTAAGTTTTTACAATGAGGGTGCCGAGGCACCTCTCTGGTTTCCCATAGAGGTTGTGGATGCCCCATTGTTGGAAATGCTCAACGCCAGGTTGGATGAGGATCTGAGCAACCTGATCTAGTTGAAGATGTCCCTGTTCGTTGCAGGGGGGTTGGATTAGATTTCCTTTAAAGGTCCCTTCCAACCCAAACTATTCTATGACCCAATACCTCACAAGCAAACCCAGCAGTCCTTCCCATCTGCTCAGAGGGGGGAGGCTACAGAAGAGACATCAGGGTTTCTGTATTCTAGTAGAAGCCTGATATGCATTTTACAGTGGAGTCCTCAAACTGGCTTGTTTACTGCAAGTTTAGTACAAATCTTCCCCTTCTCCTCCCCCCCCAATCTCCAGAAGCAACTCACTCCCTCAGTGTTTCTTCTGGTGAACTCAAGTGAATAGCAACACCTCCCATTGTAATGAAAAGGCTGCTGCCACCTGGACCACGAAGAGGCTATTGCCTCTTTGTAATCAAGTGCCAGATAACCGATACAAATTTTACAGTAGTATCTTCTAATTAATATGGATTATTTATTTTGTCTAAATGGCATCACACTTCTCAGAGCAACTTAAAAGCTGCTGACACAGGCTGGAATCTTTGCTGGATTTAATCCCCAAAAGTTCCAAAGACAGAACACATAACTAGATAATCAGAAGTTAAATAAAAACACACACTTCCCAACAGACTCTGCCCAGATCAGTCTGCAGGAGCCAAGTTCAGAGTGGATACATTACAATTTCCAGTGCTACACACTGGCTTCAAGAAAAGCACCCACACTAGGACAAGTAGCAGCAACACTACCTTACCTTCACCATTCTCATGGAGCTAAATGTAGTGTTGATGCTTCAATACCATCTCTCACCCTCAAGCTGATCAAGCCATGAGTATTAATTCCATGCTCACGAATGCTAAGAGGAAGAGGAGGAGGATGTTGCTATGACAGTCTAACAACTGATATTCCCAAGATATGCTCTGCATACTGCACGTATCTATGGATCCAGAGGATGCAGAGTGGGTCTGGTGCACGTGGTGGGAAAGACAAAGATCTGAGCTTAAGACACAAGAGTAGTGTCACCACACACATGCAGAATATGCAGCATGTTGTCATTCCTGCACCAGTGCCCCCAGCCTCCTGCATCAAGCAGCTGCTATTCGTACTACATGCAAGTGAAGGACCTATGCCTCTCTCTTGCTGAGGGTTGAGAGCATGAGCTGCTCAGATTAAGACTGTAAGACAGCCTCCCCACCAGTTCACGCAACTGTCACTCTCAGAGTAGGAAGCAGCATCCTGTCTGCCTTGAGGGCAGGAAAATTTCCTGGAGAGATGATTTTTCCAATAGTAAAAAGCTCAGCTAGTCCAGAAGGTTATGTTAAAGCAACCAAGGGCAAATTTCTCTTCTGAGGTATGAAAAACGACTGCACTGATGCATCACAGGAGGTCTGTTCAGGTCACAGCAGGAGGAAAGGCCAGCAGAGGTGGGCACAGCTGCTCATGAGCCCCAAAATGGCACTGGGCCATGAATACATGCTCCAGTCCTGACTGTGGAGAAACAAAAGCTGGTGGGACTCTCTTGTTCAGCGCCTGGTGCTGGACACATAGGCAAGGCTGAGCAGATCACAGCAATGATGACTAAGCCAGGAGATAGGGAGAGCAGGTGCCTCACCCTGTTCTCCACTGCTAAGGCAAGTGGAGGGGTGCCTTGCACACAGTTCTCACCAGGTTACTCAGACACTCTACAGTGCTTTCCACTCTTCCTCTGCTCAGCTCACTGAGCATTAGCCAGGACACACTGTGTCTAAGAGCCCAGGACTGAAGTGTCTTTGCCCATCAGTTTGTCCTTCATCCTTACCAGTCACTCCTGTGTTCACTGCACCACCCTGTGCCCAGCCAAACACAAGGAAACCCTAACTCTCCACATCCCAAATCCTTCCTGAGGATTGCTTTTATGTATTTGCATTTGAGTTACATGGAAATCCAGGCCCTGCCAATTCTCTACAAAAGGCAAAAGGTTTTGATCGTACATAAAAATTATTATTATTTTACTTAGCAACAGCGACACCCCCTTTTCCTCACCTCACACAGAGCCATTCTGTTGGGCTCAGATGATACACAGTAGCTCAGATGTTTGTTCAATGATCTCACAGAGATCTGTGATCTTTAAAAGAACAAGCCTACAGAGTTGACAGTTCCTACCCATGGAGTGGGAGGGTTTGGTTAGTCTTTCTCCGCTGCCCACAGGTGCCTCTTCTTCTGAAGATAAGTGATTTATAAGCTCACTCAGAAAATTACTGTCATTCTCCAAACTCTGCTAGCAGAAATGGCATCCTCGTTTGGGACAAGAGTTACCTGCTCCAGAAATGTTTCAAACCTGCAATCCATTAGAAGCATAAGGTGCTCAATTCTATTTAATAGTGGCAAGAGACTCACTGATCCAACCCATTCATCTGGGAATCACACAGCTTTCAGAAACATGCCAAAGCCAAAATTGTCACTCAAGTCCATTCAGAAGCAGCTGTAAATGGCACAATGCAGTGCCCATTCTAAGCTCTCATGGGCCAGGCCTTCACAAGATTCAACAATCACTTTAAAAAGCAGAAAGGCTGCTAAAAAGGACAAAGGCAAATAATGAGACAGACATATGGCCACATTGACCAGCTATGTGCTCTGTTTGCAGGGGACTTAAATTTGTAAGAGGTATAGACAAATAGGAGATATTAATGTGGTGGATAACCCTTGACCCTTTTGGTCCTCTTAATACAAAAAAGATGTGATAGGCTGGAAAGAGTCTAGGGAAGGGCCACAGAGATGATCAAGAACTGGGAAGCCTGCCATAGGAGTAAAGGCTGAGAGAACTGGGTTTGTTCAGCCTAGAAAAAAGAAATCTCGGGGAAAACCTCATCACCATATTCCAATAGAGGGTGGCTACAAAAAAGATAGATACTTCCATTTTACAAGGAATCACACAAAAAAGATGAGAGGTAACAGGCACAAGTTACTTCAAAGGATATTCCAACTGGACATGAGGAAAATTTTTCATGAGAACAGCCAGTGGAATAATCTCTCCAGGGAACTGGTGAATTGGACACTTAAGAATTGGTTGGACAGGGTGCTGGGACATCTCATCTAGGTCATGCTTTGCCTAGAAAGCTTGGACCAGATGGCCCTTGAAGTCCCTTCTATGATTCTTTGACATCCCTGTGAAGTCATCACTAGAGCTAGGGAATCCTGTGCTAGGGGCAGGACAACTTCCACGCTCTAGGAGTCAGGTAGCTGAAAGCCTGCTCACTTCAACAGAAAGCCTATGCCGTGAACAGATTTACTACAAAGTAATTTCAAGAAGTCATGTCTACACACGTGACAAGTCCCATACATCTTAAATGCACTTTGCTCAACCCATTTGGGTTTGGCGCATAGGGAGCAAAACCACACTTAATCCTCACACTGCTTTTTCTCAAGACCGATCCCTGTTTCTCAAAGATGGTCAGTGAGTTTATACTAATCTGGATATCCCACTTGGCACAAAGAACCTGGCATTCTGTGGGACCCTGAGTGCTATTTCCCAGGCTGCAGGGACAGGCTCTCGAGAGGAAATACAGGAGACGAGGCAATTCTGTGTCATTCAAAGGGGGAAAACAAATTCTGTGAGTTTTTGCCAACAGAACGAACATCCATGTACTGCATAACGCTGGCACTTCCAAAGCCCTGGCAGGGAAAAAGATGTCAAAAGATAATGAAACAAATTCTCTTTAAAATTATCAATTAATAAATAAGCACCATCCAGAGCAGATTTTTAGAACTGGATGTGAGATCTGCCAGCGACTGAATGAGGTCCACTAAGCTTGCCTCTTGTTCAGTTTTGTGAGGAAGGCAGGCAGCACAGGAAGGCCAGGATGATGGCAGAAGCATAAAACCCTGAGATAGATAGATTTGCTATTTTGGAGTTACAGCCCGTTTTGGAGTTGTGAACCCTTATCTCCAGCTGGTGGCATTTATGAAAACATTTCTCACTGCTAGGTACGTAAAAGCACTTGCAATTCTGCCAAGCCTTGAAATGCACTGCAGATAGCTATGGACTGGACCGTTAATTTTTTTATTTCCCCATTGTGCTTACAATTAACTTAAGTGCTGAAATATGACGGGCTGCTCCAGGAGAAGCTTTTTATCTACCAGCTGCATTCTAGCACAGCAGTAAATCAACTGCTGTCACCAGAACAGCAGACAAGAGGACGGGAGTATCCTTATGCTCATTGTGCACATTACCTGTTCAGCTTAAATGGCTAACCAGCATTCAGCAAACGAATGCTGTGATTTGTGTACAACCTTTGGTGCAATTCTCCATTTACAGAAGACCTTGTCCTCCTGAACAGAGAGGGAAAAAAACAACCATCAGCAGCTCTCCAGCACCAGCCAACTGAACAAAGTAAGACCAGCAACCCTGGTGCCCAAAACAAGATAAAAGAATTAAAAGTCATGAGCTGCTGGTTCCAGCTGAACTGAGAAGCCAGGATATATAAAGCTGTCACAGAAATCAAAGGCAGCTGCAGGAGCCTAAGAAATAGTAACTGATTTTTTTAAGAAAAGGTTTGAAATAAAATGTTTCTAGGGCCAGCTGCCAGAACGCATCCTGGCAAATGTTGAAACTCAAATACACAGCTTTCAGTTCAGAATGCACTGATGAAGTGACAACAGGATACTGATGTACACCAGAGGAAACTCATTCCTAGTAAAGAAATTCAGATTTGCCCAGAAGACAGTTAGCTCAGGAATAAGGCTGTCTAGAGAATGGAGTAAGACATGCAACAAAGCTCTTTTCATTCAATCAAACCCTGACAGAAACAAGTAGGCTATTCCAGTTTGAAAAAAGCAAAACCTAATTGTGCCCAGGCAAAAAACAATACGGAGATCTCTACAGAACCCAAGAGAGCTTGTGCTCTTCACAGATTTCTGGATATAATAATTACAGACTAATTTAGGAAAAACCCAAACTAAAACATACAAAACCAACAAAAAATCCAAACTCACCGTGACTCCAATTGGAATATCAAGTGAATTAAAGGACAGCACAGACACTCCAGAAAGCTATGGAGCTCACCACACATTTGATTTTCCCCCCCTTGTTCTTTTACAGCAACTAGAAAGCAAACAGCCCCCAGCTCACGACTTTTTTAATGATCAGAAATCTTGTTAAACTCGGTTTGCACAACATGAATAAATTTAATTAAAGGAAGTAGCAAAACTAACAGCAATATGATAAAAAAACCTGGCCACAAACCAAGCGATGCTGTATATTTAAAGTAAGTCAAAACAATATAGGACATGCCAGAGAAACACCCAGCCAGGACTGGGGGAGGAAGGTATGCATCTGGAGAGGCAGAGCTTAGGAAGCTCAGTTCCGTAGCTCCCACTCATATTTAAGCAACTAAATAGTGCCAATAGAAGATCAGCTATTAATTGTACTGTGGAAGTGATAAAAGGCAATAATTCAGTGGCCTAAGGAGATGCCATAAAGCTGAGAAAGAGGAAATCCAGAGCTCACCTAACTGACCACATGTGGAAAATGAACTCAAGTCCATTTTATGATAGGGAAAACAAGAACTTTTGAATACAAGCAATAAGTCTGCGTAGCCAAGAAATCAGAGAAGCAAATAACTGTTTGACTCCCTCTACTATTTTGCAGTTCTGAAATAAGGGCACTGAAATCGATATACCAGATTTACAACATGTATTGTCACAGACTTAAACAGTGACAACACAGTATTGCTGCTTTATTTCTGTTCTCTCTCTAATAATTTCTAATTCTCTATTTGTCTTTCTGACTACTGCTGAACCTTGAGCCAACATTTCTGGGCTTATCACAGTGACTTCAGGAGTCCCTTCCTGCATGGCAATATCTAGCAGACTTTCCTACAGCTTAATAACTCTTAAGAGATTTATAAATTCAACCTGCAAAATGTCTTCTAAAGATACAGTCCAAAAGAAATAGAAAATCTAGTTACCTACAAACAGCTATAGCTACAAATAGCTAGAAAAACTATAGTAGTTCTATGCTAAAGTAGCTAGCTGATAAGGAAAGGTGGGCAGTGCTTGCAAGTTTGTGCGACTCTGCCCATATAACAGTTCTAGCTATTAAGGCTTTTAGAAATCTAGAGCTGGAACAGACAGCTGTAAGTTGCTGGATGATCCTTATGAACAGAAAATCCTGTACTGAAGAAAAAACTTCAGTTGCAAAATGGCTGCTCTAAGGCTGCAGATGCAAAAGTGGTGAAGTCAATCTAAGTGCAGATCATTTAAGCTGCAACACAAAGTCTGGAGTTCCTCCTTCAAAGGCGCTTACTGCAGAAGTTTGCAACACTGAAGTCTCTTCATTCTGGACACAGCACTGAAGGTCCCGGTGAGCAGATACAGTACTGACATCAGGAGCAACTGAGAAGGTAAGAAGGACCAGTGTCCCCTAGATACTAAGAATGCAGCTGGGCAAGTTAAATTTGTAAGAATTACGACAGTTATGAAACTTCTACCAAGACAATAGGATCAGATCTGTTCCTAAGTGACTCCTCACAAACCCCAGACACACTTTTAGATCCTACTTGAAACTGCATTGCACAGCTGGATGAAAGGAAAGGACAAAGTTTGTGATGAGGGCAGAAATAAGAGAACCCAAAAATTTCTGATACAACATGCTGAAGGAGTGAAGCTTGTTAACATTTTGTTAAATTATCCCCTTTTGTGCTGTTGGAATGTGTCATTCTTTGTGAACTCCATCTGGGAAATGACCAGAGTTGAAACAAAATGAGACAGTTTATGCTTGGAAGCAAACATCAAAACCATCTTTTGTGTGTAAAAACAGAGCTGCTTAAAGTTGACTGCTAAGTTAATTCAAAAGGAACATTTTAATGGCTATTGGGACAGCTGGAAATACAGAGGCTACTATCCAAGTTAATCACTAGCGAGAGCAGGCCTGATGAGATGATAAACATTGTGGGCCAAGGCACTTCTTGACTGAAATGGAGATGTACAAGATAGTTAGCCAACAGTCAGCAAGATGAATCTGAGAGGGAGCAGAGGCTTGGGCACGGACCACACACAAAAAACAGATCAGAGGTTTTTGAGAAATCAAACTGTTTGACACTTACCACTGCCCTTCTCAGGGAAAGAAGTCCCTGTGTATTTTCTGAAATAAACAAAGGCACTAAAAGTTGCTGACACTCCATTACCTCCAGTTGCTTCTCCTTATACCTATCAGAAGTAATCAGGGCCCAAGAAAATAGCTACATCTCCCAAGAAGGATGCCTGCCACGGTTAAGTGGCATTTTCCAATCCAAAGATATTTTGGAGGTCAAAAAGGGCTTGTGTACCTGGGAACTTATGTGTTTCTCTCTGCAATGTTTGATTCTGCTTATATCCTTAAAGCATCAGACCTACCACCTCTTCAGCATCAGCTATCTCACAATTCAGATGCTCCCAGCAACAACACTGAAACGTGACAGGAGACAAGTCCCTTCAGAATGTATGGCTGAGAAGAGACTGAAAAGAGGCATCTTACCTCTGTAAGAGTGACGCTGTTATCTCTAGCGAGATAACAGATGCTGGATGGGCAGGAAAGATGTGACACAAAGTGGAGGTTTATTGCTAATGCGCCAGATAAGTTTATCATTTTAGCTATATACCTGCAATTGACAACCAAGTTAAAAATGACTTGTGCTGGCACTGAACCCCTTTTCTCCAAAGGATGAGGAAAAGAAAACTTAGCTTATATTCCAAAGCAGTTTTAGTTGTTGGATGCTCAAGTTGAGCTAATCAGTATGCAGAGCAGCAAGCTGCTTGTCCAGAACACCTGCCTTCTGAATCAAAAACATGTATCCTTTGCTGTCACAGCTCTAAACTGAACCTGATGGCTATAGAGTTGGGATGCATTTGTACATACAGCACTACCAAAGACTTTGGCAAAGACCATGTCACTCTCCTGGGATAAGGAGTCGATCATCAAGGCTTCTGCCTTTTCCCTAAAGTTCTCTTTTGCTATATTCCCTGATAAGCACCTGCAGGATCTATAATGGAAATATCACCTCCAAGGTAATTTCTACCGTGCTTAGAGGACACCATTGTTCTACAGCCTAAAAATCCCTGTGTGAGGATTTAGTGCTCCCAAGGGCCTCTTGGACATCAAATGTTTTCAAAGCTATTAGCTCTGATGGGTTTTTGAATAAGGCTCAGAGAAGCCAGTTGCTCAGTATTTCTCATCAGAAAAGGTAGCTCTGACCTGGTAAAATAAAAATTACTGAGAAGGAGGAGGAGGAAGAAAGCCCATACAGCCCACAGGTTCTCTGCAAGCAAGGAAATGAGATTAGATTTACTCCCGTGATCAATTTCAGCTTGAATTTCTACTGCATAAATTCAGCTTGGCTGAGTAATGTCCTCATCAGAGACTGTCCAAAACAATAAGAGGTGATCCACAGAATGATCTTTGAAGCAGAAGGTTCAAAGCCTCGGTGAGGTGGGTTTTTTTTAGGATGTTTTTGCATGTGCAATCCACAAACCTGTGTCTTCCAAGAAGTCAGAGGAAGACAATATAAAAAAGCAATTAGATACAGTGCATACACAGCTCCTTATTGTTGCCAATTAATCAATTCATTTCTTTAGCTCACTGGTTAAATTTCCTCTTACTACACAGCAGAGAACAACTCCGGGTCCATGTTTTCGATCATTCAGAAGGATGAGATAATGAGCAGAAGTCACTCACTAAAAGAACTTAAGGGCTTCAGTTCAGGGATTAATAACTCAGCTGCTTTTTCTCCAGATCTTAAACCCACTGATATTTACTGCATTAGATGGCACTTTCATTTGCACAACCTTTTATTTTTTTTTTGAATGGGAATCTTAAACTCTGCTCTTCCAAAAATGCTGCTGCATTTCCCTCTTGATGTTATTTTAATGTCTGAATTTTTTACTGTATTTAAAGAGGATTTCATGCTTGTTTAGCAAATTCCTTGAGAAACTGTACCTTATATTAATACATACAAGTTCAAGCTCTCCTTGACTTTTCCTGACTAACCAGACATATCAGTTGAGCAGTCCCATCAGGAATTCAACAGCACTAGAAGGCAGTTTGGGTGGGAGATTTGGACCAGGTCTTTCTGCATCTCCCATTCAGTCTCACATTTCAGAGAAGCTCTACAAAATCTGGAGTTTGCATGCATTTGATCATGTAGTAACACCTTTAAGGTGGGATAAACCACAGGGGTCCACTCTCACCCTGGGTTAAAACAGAATAATTTAGTACTGCACTTACCCTGTGAGAAACCAAGTGACACAAGTTGAAGGGGGGCACATCTGTGTTACTCCGCAGACGCTGGTCTTACAGTTATGAGAATCATTCACAAGGGGGAGTTTCAGTGAAACAGTTTAACCCAAATGCTTCTGCCACCTTGAGCTGTATGAATAAAAGCCAAAAGCAAGCCTACAGGTTGAAAAATTCAGGTGTTTTAAAGTTTTTGGGTTTATTGTAAGTCTGTAGTAGCTTGAACTGGCCTGACTCAAGACTAGATTTCTTTTAAATGCCTTTAAGGACTGGCTTGTGACTATGCCTAAAGCTTTTGCTAGGTGCATTTTATAAACAGTAATAAGTAGAGCTGTTCACTTGGTTTACTGCTTCTACACTAAAGCTGCCAACTACAATGAACTCAGAACAGGAAAGCAGGGCTGGCAGCAGGCATAGGATACATCACAGTAGCAAGCAAAGGCTGTGCACAATGAAAGGTGTCATGGTTCTTCCTCCTCATGTCTCTAAAACATGTTAAGGGCACTAATTAAGAGGGTACCCAAGGCACACAAAGGCTATGAAGAAAGATGTCCCTAGTGCCCTGTTAAGGCCCTATTCCAAGATGACTGCTGAAGCCTTAGGAGCTTGCTGAACTCCCAGACATAAGTCTCCAAAACTGTCTAATATTCAGAAAGAATTCAGAGATCACAAGAGCTGCAGAACTCAGAAAAGCAGAGAGGAAATAAAGTGACCTACTTTACATTCTGCTATCACATGTTGAAAGTGACAGGATCGTAAAATGCCTGAAGAGGCACATGTAAAGGAATCCTCTCAAATATGTGTGCTGTCAGCAGTGCGATGGCACACAGCCCTACCTCCTCAACAGCAGAAGCAAGGGCACGGAAAAGCTCATGTCAAATATTGTGCCAGAACAACAATTCAATATCCAGAGAGAAGGGAACATACAGTAGGAGCTATACGGAGTAAGAGATGCCTGCAATGAACACCACTCACCATTACCCCAGCAGGCATTAAAACCTCTGCCAGGGAGGGCACCCAGCATTGCAATAAGCTGTGATCTTAAATATTTTGTAGACATTTCTGTAGCATCTGTTTTTGTCTTAGTAACAAGAAGCAGGACAAAAGAACCTGCAGCAGTTTGTGAGCGCCTGGGTACAACTACGAACCTTTTAAACCACAACCCTGTTGAGGACTGGAAAGTAAGAGGGGGATTATGAGAGCACAGGCAGGTGAATTTTTCCTCCCTTCTCTTCAAGGGAGGTGCTAGCAAAACAAAATCCTCCTACTTCCCAGATTTGACTCCTGAGATTTCTGCATCATTCTTTTTTAAAACAAAGATCAGGGTCAAACCAACTGGCCATTTTTCTTCAAGCATCCAAACCTGACCTTTTCCAAACTCATCAAAGAAAAAGCTCTCCCTGACAGAGATAAGCTGAGGGTACAAATTTACAACCTCATGTGCAAAAAGCATGGCAGCTTCAATCCAGGTTTCCCAATAGAACACTTAGCTCCATCTTCAAACTACGCTTCACTCAAGTGAAGGGTTTCCGGGTGAGGATGAGAGTCAGGTATCCTGGGTTCAGCAGTAGCAGTCATTTTTTCTCCTTCTTAGTAGCTGGTGGAAGCACTGCGTTTTTGAGTTTTGGCTTGGGAACAGAACTGATAACAGCAATGTTTTTAGTTACTGCTGAAAT
>JBCJKH010044915.1:0-13731 GCA_039877255.1 Loriculus beryllinus
CCTGCTTATGGCAGGGGGGTTGGAACTAGATGATCTTAAGGTCCTTTCCAACCCTAATGATTCTATGATTCTATAATATCCATTTCTTCATGCGGAACTTTTGAACCTATGATGGTCTGTAAAACAGTATGTTTTCACAATGCCATGCTGACTCCCCTGCTCCAGAAGCACTAGGTACAGGTGGTGCTCTACCAACTGCTATATTCACAGCATCATCAAAGCTTGTTTCACAGTACGTTCACTATACTTTTGCAGACACTGTACACTATAAGTTACCATTGGATTTCCCCTAATGGTTCACAAGCTTCTAATTACCACTACAATTCAACAGAGGTGATCAACATGCCATGATGACAGAATTAAAACAACTTTTGCCTCTAGGAACACTGAAAAACACAGAACAGTCACTAGGGGGACATCATGCTGCACAATGTCAGAGAAGTTGGGATATATCCAGAATGAATGTAGACGACCAAGTCTCAGCGTGCCTGAAAGCTAACAATGTCAGTGTTTTACATAAAATGTCTTTCACTGTCACTGATGGGTACTGGATTTACTCCCTAAAGAATAAAAGAAGATGGTTCAAGCAATAATCAAATCTTCTTGCTTGGCGATTAGAGAATCAACAATCACTTGTGAAAAAATAACAACATAAGGCAGGATGATTGTTTTTTTGAGCACAAAAGTTAAGATGCAGCAGGCCACTCTAGTTGGACTACTTTAGTCTCCACCCCAATGAGTTTCATCCCCAAAGGAGAATGTCATCTGAGTCTTGACTCAGGTGCCTTAAGTGGTAGAAAATAAAAAGAAGAGAGTCTTCTTAGAAGCCCTGGCTCTAACCATAGAGCTCCCAATTGCCTCCAGCTCAGGTCCAGTAAGAATTTGTTATCTCCAGACACACAAAACACAACATACTCTCCTAGATCCATAATAATGGCCTCTGGCTGAAGCATCAGCAACACAGGTACTCTCCACCATCTGCCATTTCTGGGTCTGTTGTTTTGGAGTTGCTTGTCCTCCTGACCATCACCAATCACACAGATGAAGTAGAAAAGTTTGAAGGATAATGATGAAGTAAGTTTTCCTTAAGAACTGCTGTAATAGACAGAAGAGTATAAGCACTGAAGATATACACACAATTTAAAAATACGTGGCATGAAGAATGAAAGGTGTAAACAGGATCATTGACTGGAGGAGATGCTGTCTTTTAAGAATGGATCATACCTCATACAAAACTGTAGTATTCCCATGAAGGAGAGGCCCATAGCAAATATAGGAATGACCAACAACCCAGCCTAAATCAGAAGCTGCCCACCATACCTAAAGTGAGGAAAAAAAAAAAAAAGTGAGGAGTTTTGAGAGGAGTTCAAAAACATTGACATGACATTTAAACAGAATTACCTCACCAGGTTTCAGTCCATATATAGCTGACATTGTCCAGTTCAGCATAACTGCATAGCCACCTGTTGGCCTGACAACACCCTAAATGAAAAATTTGAATATTTAAGATCATTTGAAGAATGCAATGATATTCCTGTCTTCTATTACATTTTAGGCTCTTAGCAGCAACAGACTTTAAGTAGCATAGATTCAATAATTCCATTCCAACAAGTATATGCTTGTGCTAGCACTCCTACTAAAGAATGTTTAAGAAAACAAGCAAACAAATAAGCAAACATACAACAAAGCAAACATAAAAACCCAACCCAAGGTCTAAATTACAATAGTTTTCAGAAGATAACTAATAAAACTAGAATTCTCTCATTAAAATTGGATATACAAATATTTAGTCAACTAATTGACAATCTTCATCTTATAAGCACGATTTGTCAAATGCGCCTGTCTTTTTCTCTGGACAGACAACACAGTGAAGTAAATTTCTGATAACTTTTATCTCCAATATACTGCATTTTCAAAGTAAAAGTCAAGAAAAATACCCATTGTAACAAGGGATCCTGTCTTGGACCTTTTGACAATGTAATTAATTTAAGATACATATGTTGCTTTAAAGCACCCACATTCAAGGAAAAAGCAAAGAGGATTTTTGGCAAAACTTGTATTTGTTTTCCTTTACCTTCCCAAAGATTCTGAACTTTATAAGCCACATTAAACAATTTTCTAGTAGTAACGTAAGCACTGCCTTATCCAGGGGTGTGTGGTACTGCCTCTGAATGTCTGGTGGTGAGAACACTGCTAGAACATTATATTCAGCTTGTCTTTAAAAAAGGATTGTAAGTACCAGGCAAACACTCAAGTCTGCTTTAAAAATAACCTTTTTTAAAAATAGATCATTAAGACTAATTGACATTTGAGAATTTCAAAGAATGTTCTATGTTAATTTTTACTTACTCAAGCAAAAATTTCATTTTCATGGGAATTATGTTCTCAGAACTGTTCAGTAACACAAGCTTTCAGAACATGCTTAAATCCATTTAATGTGTAATGTCATACACTACATGTTACTTAGATTAGCTAATATATAAATAATAAGCAAAGACTATTCAGCAATAAATATTATCACACAAGTGATACATTAACTAATCTTGCCATTAAGTGACCATACTTTGCTCATCCAAAAGAGTTAAAACATAAGATATTAATGAATAAAAGACATTCTGCCATCCTGAAAAGTTTGTATTGTACAAACATCTTGAAGTAAATGTAGTTTATATTACTACCATTTAAATAAATATGATTTATTCATTGACGCTGACTGTAAAGTAGTGAAAAATGAATAAATGAGATTAAAACATTTCTAGCAATGTTTATCATCTACACCACTGAGCTCTGGCAAACATCTTCAACCTCTTTAATTAAATATTTTCTCAAGTGGAACTCAGAAACAGACTACCAATAGTCCTTTACCTTAGGCAAGCCTGTTGTTCCAGATGTATATAGAATATAAAGTGGATGATCTGAGGGAACAGAGACACATTTACAACACTGTGCTTTGGCAAGCTCTTCTTCCCAGTCAAGATCACGACCTGGGGTATGACGAACATGGCCCTGTCCATTAACAAATAGAAAATTATTGAAAGAAAAACAGATAGAGTAAATGGAATTTGGTCAAAAAACATGTAATATTAAATATTCTGTACAGTAATTTCTCTCCTGCATTTGTTGCATTTATTATTTAAATCTTACAAATATAAAATTCTCCCATCAAATGAAAAAAACGAAGTATAACAAATACACTAAACATTTCACTTGCAAAAGAGAAAAGCCATCTGCACTACATACACATCTGGAAGTTAACATAAAGGCACAATAACTGTACACCCACCAAATTAGGTCGTGTGTAAATGAGAACTTTATCAGGTTTGCTCTGTACCCTTGCCAGTGCTCCTTCCAGGAGGGATATGTATTCCACCTTCCTTTTTGGTTCTACTCCAAAACTTGCTGTTACAATAAGTCTGGGCTAAAATAAAGAAGTAGGATTGTTAATATATACATTTACAATATATTTTATACATGAAAACTAATAACATGTTTTCTATGAAATTTTTTGATTAATGATGCTCAATGGATAAAAGCTATCTTCACATAATTAGAAACAGGGATTTATATCAGTTTCCTAAGGAAATCAAGCTCATACGATCTTGCTGTCCATGCATCTGGTTTTCGTTCAGGAGCATACTAATAACTTCTGACACTCTTCACCATTTTCAACCAAATTTGAGTAAGAAATCAACAGTATTAAGTTCTTGTAAGGTGCACAAAAATAACAAAAAGAGAGAAAACCCCATCTTTGACTTAGCCCTTCCATTAAGTAAAAGTGTACAGTGATGTCAACAAACATCTATTCTGTTTAGCATGCTTTCAAATTATCTGCCTGCGCCAAGTGGAGTATTTCAAAACTAGCTGTAGCACTTTGCTGGCTCTTTTCCAACCTGCAATTAAATGGCACAAGAGGAAAAAATCAGAGAAAGAGGAACAAGCAGGCAAACATGACAGGAAACTAGAAGTACAGAAGAAAGAGAATAAGCTAAAGTCATAAGGCACATGAGAGAAGTAAACCTAGAGTCTTTCAAGCGCTGGTTGCAGGATTCAGGATGCAAAGCCTCTAAAAATGAGATTTCCATAGTTCTGGTGGGTTTTTTTGAATAATTTTTATTTCCAAATGTGGATTTAACACCTTTGCCATTAAATTAACCTCGGGTTTTATGTAAGATTTCCTAAGTCAAGAAATCTGCATACAAACTATTTTGACTTAGGTCCCAAGATCAATAATTTTATTTCATTAATTTTAAGAAATAAAAAGCAGCGCCAAAAAAGAATGTGTTAAAGCACATTTTAATTGGTGAAGAATGAGCCTTCAACCTCCTTGCTTTTGGAGTTTCAGAAGTATATTTATCTTATGCCCATCAGTTTGATCAAGTCAGTTTGCTAATTGTATGCACTTGCATAAATCTCATTAAGTAGGCACAAACCATGATGCCACAGCTTAGGCTGCATTAAACTCCACACAGAAAGCACAGATTAAATCAATTTTTTATGCAATAATCAAATGTTTCCTGTCCAAATCTGCCATTTGGCGAAGTTTGCTAATTAGCGTCTATGCAAAATAAAGATTTCAGGATTTATTTAAAATTTTGGGATTTAATTTAAAATTTCAGCATTTATCATCTTTCTCTTTTGGAATACACTGGTTTTAACAAAAGATGACACAATACAATGCAGTTAAACTGAAAATTCATCTGGATGCTGCTCTGAAATTAGACTGTAATTTATGTAAGATATTAACACAGTTCTATTCAGTTGTTAAGATGAAAGACTGTTGTCAACACCAGGTTTACAGTCATTTGTAACTGGTGCCACCTCTGCTCATCAAATGCTTTGCATGCAGTCTAAAAATAACCAATGCTAAATTGGCTAAGAAGGTATATTCCCAAATAAAAGCTGCTACTTGGAAGCATGATGGATCACTGTGCAAATCAAAGGTCCATTACTGGCTTTAGCTGCTGCTTTCTAGCTTTTTGCCTCTCTACATACTGATACTATTTCCTCTACATCTCTGCTCCCATGTTGCTTTTATACACCTGTTCTCCGCTTCTTCTGTGGGTCCATGCAGTCCTGCGTGGTAAGATTACATAGAAACAGAATTAGTTTGAAGGAAAACAAGGAAAGTTCAAAGGTTAACTAGAGAAGCGATGCCAGCAATAGTGAGCTGTAGGGGAAAAATATAAATTAAGTAGATATAAGATAAAGCAAGGCCCCATAGCAGAGAACCAATAATTTTACACTGTTGTAAAGACTCCTCCTACAAATTCTTCTATAGTCTTTAACAGCACACAAGGCAAAGCTTAGAAAAAGGAATAAAAAGATTTTACTGGGCCAGCTAATAAAGCTGCAAAAAGCCCAAAGTGAAAACTAACTAGCTTTGGGGCACAAAATGTCAGGAGTGCAATGAAGATGTTTACTGAGAAATGCAGTGGTCAGCCCATCATTATACAGATATTACATAGTGGTCTAAAGAAAGAGACCTTAATCATACAAGTAGTTAAAAATAAAACACAAGATACTGCCTTCTAATATAAAATACATATTCCACAAATAGACAGTGTTTCAAGACAAGAAAAGACCTGACTGTAACTATTATAAGGCAAGTATGCATCTTAAGAATCAGCAGCTAAGCTTGCTGCCTAATCATAGAATCACAGAATTACAGAATGGTTTGGGTTGAAAAGGACCTTAAGATCACCTAGTTCCAATCCCCCTGCCATGGGAAGGGACGTCTCGCGCTAGACCATGTTGCCCAAGGCTCTGTTCACAACCTCGCCTGGAACACTGCCAGGCATGAAGGTTTACCACTTCACTCAAAAGGTTTGATTATCTTATGCTGAGAAGTAGGGGTAACCATTCATAGGCATAGCTGTGTGCAGAAACTATATCTTTTTCAGAATAAAATTTTACAAAATATGAGCTCGCTTTTTCAAGGAGGAAATTCAGAGGAATGAACACCTCTCTTATGAACAAAAGCTGAGAGAGTTGGGGTTATTCAGCCTGGAGAAGCCTCATTGCAACCTTTCAGTACTTCAGAGGACTTACAAGAGATGGGGACTAACTTTTTATCAGGGCCTGTTGCAATAGGACAAAGGGTAATGGTTTTAAATTAAAATATGGGAGATTTAGATCAAATATTATTATGATGAGGGCACAGAAACACTGGAACAGTTTGCCCAAAGAGGTGGCAGATACCTCAACCCTGACATTCAAGGTCAGGTTGGATGGAGCTCTGAGCAACCTGATCTAATTGAATATGTGTCTGCTCATTGAAGGGGTTTGGACTAGATGACCTTTGAAAGTTCTTTCTAACCCAAACTATTCTATGATTCTATGAAAGTGTCTATTGTTTCGATATTGTAAACTATATAGTCCCACATTCAGGTGAAAGGAAAGAGAACAAGAAATGTTTGTTATCATGCTCTGTATCACTTCACTGCAATCCTCTGCAGAATGTCTGTAACTGCTAATACCTGACAAGAGTAGAAATTATCAGCAGGACTTTGCAGCATTCCCAGACCTATTTAAAATTCAAGATAAATTAAGGTAAGATGATGAAGTATATGTACCTTTTCACAGGCAGAAAGTGCTTCTTATTTCTTTCACTTAGCTCTTCCAATAAAATGTGAAGTTTGACCTTTCTTCCACAAAAGCATCTTGCAGCCAGCTTTACATTGCACACTTTTAACTCTAATTAATCTTACCAACATTAGCTCCTGAACTGCAGCATCTAAGCCGATTCATAAACCAATTCACATAAAAGGCTAACAGGCTGCTTTTTTGATAAAGCTTCAATTAACTTCTGAGTTCAGCAGAATACCATCTATCACAACTACTTATATGTGTGTATCTTAAATGTAATCTCAGAATTATGCAATTCATTTATCAAAAAAGCTTTACTGTGTTGCAAAACATGGCATATTTTGAAATTTAGATTGAGGATGTACCTCTCCTCTGACTTACACTTTCTCTGCACATCAAATGAGCCAAAAATCATCTACAATATTCAGATCTGCTTTATAAAGATGCAATGTAAATTAGGATTTAATCCATGGCCTGCAGCTAGTAATTCTACAGCTAACACTTCGAAAGACTTGGCATGTGACCTTGGATAAATCACAAACTTTCTCTGTTTTCTTTTTAATGCATGAAGCAGGGATTATGATTACTGTTTTGTCTCCCTCTGTTCCTCAGAGAAAATCCATTGGGATTAATTAGTTAATATTTGCAAAATACTCTAAAAGTAAACATGTCAATAATTTGCATTGTAACAACTTTCACTTTAAAAGTTTATAATTTTTCTTCTACATTATTTTTCCCTAAACCTATGAGTTCAAATTAATTTTTATAGCCTGTTAAAAAGTGAAGGAGTAGACAGAGAAGAACTATGGAGCTATCAGCCTTCCCCCAGCTTTTTCACACAATTCCAACAGCCATTTTATTAACTTTTTCTTTGTTAAAGCATCAAGGTGGGGAAGGGGCATACATTAAACTTTCTATTTACAGATATTCATACAATTCAAGCATTGGTGATCTGAAAAGCACTTCTGTAAGCAACCATCTAAGTTCCACAAATCCTGTGGACTTTACCCTACATAGTGTTTTGGTTTACATATCTAACCAATGTGATTCAATGATAGATGTCTACCATGGATGATTTGAATGATCCAGGTGATTGATCAATATCCCTGCTTATGGCAGGGGGGTTGGAACTAGATGATCTTAAGGTCCTTTCCAACCCTAACTATTCTATGATTCTATGATTCTATGACACTGAAATGGTGATGACCCTGTTGATCCTATTTTCATGAAGAATTATAGTAGCTTACTTTTGGATGGATAATTGAATTTTAAAAATGGGGCTACGGTGGTTCTTTAGACTGCTGGGGACGCAATGGATTGCTATTTCATAGAGATATTAGTGAAGTCACTAATCCAAGCTGTAACTAAAATGTCCAAACCCGACTGAAGCTTTGTAGTGAATCTGTGGCTGTGAGGTTTCTTACCTCCTCAATGTCTGTTATTCTGGGACCAAACAATAAAGGGTGCTGGGATAACAATCTTTTTTGTGGCCCCTTAGGCCAGCTTGCTGTATTCCTCTGAACATGCAGGAATTTGCAGCATATCCATACTTGTGTCTTTAAGGTTGATTGGTGAGGTTTGGATAGATTTATCATTAGAAATAGAGTGATGTAAATTCCACCCTGTCAATATGTGGTTACATTTATTTGACTGATTCTGCAATTGCATGGATTTATGGACAAATGACTTTAAGAAGTGACAAGGAGATGACTAGTTAAAGCTGAATTATATCACAAGCTTAGTGGTATGTTACGAGCTCCTCTGTGAGGCCAAGCCACAGGTTAAGATGTGAAAAGTGGCCTTGACAGCAATTAGGTTCTTCTAGCACTTGTAACTTCTGAAGGGTTTGCCCTTGAAAATCTTGCCTTTGTTCAGGCATCTAGCTCGGAATTGAAGAGTCTACACTTGGCACACATTTATGACAAGAAACAGTCAAAACTGAAGAGAATTAAGAAAGGTCAATTTTAAAGAGAAAGTATGGAGCTTGAGGTTAAAGAAGGGTAAAACAAATAGGTAAAAGAGGGGCAGAAACTGTGAAGGAAACCAAGAATGACCAGTGCTTTTAAGAAGCACTAGATTTTATGTCTAGATCTCTACAAACTGAATGATAGAATCACAGAATCAACCAGGTTGGAAAAGACCTATAAGACCATCAAGTCCAAGAAAAGACCTATAAGATCATCAAGTCCAACCATTACCCCAGGACTGCCCAGACCAACACTAAACCATGTCACTGAGGGCCTGAAATATATTGAACAGCAATGCATGCAGGTTTTAAATATCTTGTCTGGTTTTTGGTGCTATTTGTACTACTGATTAAATGGATTCAACTCCAGCCAGGCTTGAAATGATGAGTCCAGTGGAATCCTGTTTTATTATCTGTGGCAAGTTGGTTCAGAGCATTTATCTCTTCCATGTCCCTGGAGAGCTGTCTGTTGAAGTACACATTCTTTCTTCCAAGAATGCTCTGAAATATGTGGGTTTTTTTCCAGCATGGGCACCTTTCACAATGTTGGTTTGATTTCTTGCTAAGAACAGTCTCACTGCTAAATCAGATTGGAGAAAATCATGATGTGGAGAAATGCAGTGATAGAAAACAGATCTGCAGGGAGATGAAAGGCTTGAGGAGCACTGCTGTTTACTGTACTGATAACCAACCAGCTTTTAATTCCCAGATTTAAATAGGATAAGTATGTTACAGCCACACCTGCATCAGAAGATTATTTTCTTTCAGTTCTGTAGGGCTGAAAACTAAAGTACTCTCCTTATCAGCAACTTACATTTCACTATTGCATATTTATACTTTGACCCAATTTGCTGTCTTACCTGAACAGCTGAAGGGCTGGTGTCAGGCAAAAGAAGGGTTTAATCTGAAACTATGGCTTAAGATAGATTTCACTGTTATAAACTGATCACCACACAATCAGTCTGGTCACTGATGTACTCTGGTGGAATAAAAAGGCAACTTGCACTTGGCTGTGGATGAGTTCAAGCTAGATGTGGGGAGGAAATTCTTTACGGTGAGGGTGGTGAAACACTGGCACAGGTTGCCCACAGAGGTGCTGGATGTGCCATCCCTGGAGACATTCAATGTCAGGCTGGATGTGGTTCTGAGCAATCTGGTCTGATGGAAGATGTCCCTGCTCATTCCAGGGAGTTGGACTGGATGAGCTTTGAAGGTCTCTTCCAACCCAAACCATTCTATGAGGGAGATGCTGCTACCCATGGTGCTTTCAGTTGTTTGTACAGCTTATACAGTGCGATCAGTTGTACACCTGAGGTCTATTCCTCACTACTACTGAGTGGACAGGTGGCTTGAAAGGGAATTGCAAATACCTGGCATGTATTAGAGTTTGTCCGTGGTGAAATCTGTGAAATCATTTCATAATGTGACCTACCACTACATCATCTTCATTTTTCATCATCAGCTTGAGGCTTCGTAGTTCTTTGAGCCACCTAGAGTGTGGACCAGGATTTAATCCATGTGTCTTTCTCTCCTGATTCTCTGAGCTGTGTTCTTCTGTTCTAATTCAATACTTTGTTTATAATATTGAAAAATAACAGTATCAAAAGAAAATAGGTTCCTGGAGGTTCTTGCTGCTGCTGCCAAAGCCATCACTGGGAGAGCAGTGCCAGAATGATATATGGAGTTAATAGATCAGCATGGTGAGGTGGAGCTGGAGAAGCAAGGATTGGGTTTTTAAGACTCTCTGTCCCACTACATTCTAAGTTAATTTCTTTCTGAAGACCTGGCCAGCGTGGTCAGATTTATACAGGGCACTTGGGAGGACAGAACATTTCAAGTGATTGGGTTAGTATGAGAGATTCTTGTGTGAATTTTTCCACAGCATTTGAGATGGCTTTAGAATCCTTGCGCTCCATTCTCAGCAGTGGTAAAGGAGCTCAGTTTTCTGGCCTGACGTCATTGCACATCATTTTCAGCTCATAATAATTTAACTTATGAGAATGGTACATATAAACTCCTAAGTGCTTATGAAAATTTGATGATAATTCTCACTGAAAGGCAACAAGATTTAGAATTTCAAATGGCAAAGTGACTAATGAAAATTGTATGTTACTACTTGACGTATTCAGGAAGAGATGTCTTATTTGTCAACCTGGTTTCACACTAAGAAGATCAGAAGGATTCTTTTCTCGGAGGACTAGTCATACCAGCCCTCATCTGTTGCCAGGTTTCACACATGAGGATAAAATGTGAACATCCAGTCAAATGTGGGTATTATAGTCAGTGAAGTCTTATTTTAGTGCAAGTAACAAAGCCCCGTTTGGCCATGTGTTTTCTCACATCACAGGTGTTGTTCATACCCGTGGGTCTGTCAACCATCAGAAATCTCCCAGGAATCACAGCACTCCCTTATCATTACTGTTGTAATCGAATGTAAACCATAATGTTCATTGTGGCTTGAAGGACCAGCTACAGACCACTTCTCATTCTCACTTCTTATCATGCAGGTGCAGTCTTAATTGTTTTGACTGAGATTTTGTGGCTGTTTGTGCAAGAAGAGCTTGCTTTGTGTCTTCATGCACCAGAGGGTGCCAAATGAAACACACAGATTGCAGGAGGAGAGTGCACACGCATGAAGGTTTTCTGAGCAAATGTTATGATGCTGATTCTATGATATGGTGGTACCCCATTGGAAGGAGGCTTCCAATAAGCAAATAATATAAAATACTCCTCTTGTTTTTATGTTGGGATTAACCCATAAGGGGCTTCTGAGGATGCCCTTTTCATGAGCTTTTCGTGAACCCAAATCCTGGAGCTTTAAGAAAGCTCATTGCAGCAAATAACAGCTTTGGAGCATGAACAGGTCTATACAGGAGATAAGATTAACTGATTAGCTGATAAAACAAAGGTCCTGTTACTGTAAAAACTTGTCATGGTTGATTTTTGAAGGTCACTTTCTGTTATGGCAACAGGGAAGCATTGCTTATGAAAGGAAGGATCATAACTGAACCAGTGTGGAGAATGCACAGAGGCAAGGAGAAGCTGCACTGGCATTTGCTGAAGGTACCAGCAATCCTTTTAGAGAGTGTAAAAGATGGACCCTTCTTTCCTATCTTACCTAACTGGTGTATTTTGCTTGGGTTTTTTTTCTGTTGAAGTTGAGCTGTTGCTCAGGATAGGCCTGAAATAACTAGTTAAACTGAAGCAGTTGAAGTATTTCTAAAGCAAGTGGATATACTGTGTTTCCTATTCTTGGTGAAATACATGGACAATCTGAAACCACAGTGCTTTGTCCTGTCGAGATGGGTTGAATGAGAGGGAGAGAGCTGTTTGTTGAAGTACCAGGGCTTTTGTGGTACCTCTGTTAATCACATTCATGCCCAGAACAGGTTAAAAGCAGAAGGCCTATAGCAAAATGATTACTATATATTATTTTAAAATATCATAAATAACACGTTTTCCTTATATTTGCCACCTGATCTGACTACTCAGGTAAGGCCAAGTGACAATCTTGCATTTGTTAGGAACAGTTTCCTATGTGAAAGCTGAGAGCTGGTGCATAACCTAACCCCCCTGTTAAAGTTCACTGCTAAAGCATTATTCCTCTGACTATTTACAGCATGTGATCACTTCACAAAGTAGTGAGTCTGTTTGCAGTGTGTTATTTTGTATTACGTGCTGCCAGCCATCTGTAAAGTGCACTGCAGCTTCTTATCACCTCCTTATGGGCATTAAAAAGACTGATGGACGGGATTCTCTTTCACAGAAAAGTCCCTTTATGTCACTCAGAGTAGTTTAAAGGGACTCTGAACTGCAAGTAATAAAATCTGTTCCTACGTTATTGTGCATCTGTACTCCTGTGTTGTGTAAGGGACCCCAGCATAATGAAGATGAGGTCATTTGAAATCTGGTCATGTTCAGCTGCTAGGTGGACAATGGTTCTCTGAAGAATAGTAACTCCTTGGTCTTTCCATTACTATGAATGCCAGTCAGTAAGTTAATAACCTCTGTGTGATGCTTCATGGGGATGCTTGCAGATGGGGAACCAGCACACAGAGGGAGCAGGTGATTTACCTGCAGTGCAGAGCACCACTTGGGTCCTGTCACCAGAACCGAGTGAGAAGATATAACACCACTCAGGACTAAGGTGCATGGGCAGAAAGCAGGATTTTTTGGGGACAGAAAGCAGATGGTTTTTTTCTGTCCAGAATTCCCTTCAGAAGGAGGTAAATCCCATCAGAGTGCACGATGGGACCACCTGAGCATAAGAGATCTGGAAGGCCACATTTGCCTGCCTCTTGCTGGGTGCCTGGCACTGCAGCCTCTGATGTCTGTATGGGTGGTTGGAAATGGGTTCCCAAAGCCCATTAGAGGCTGTAGAGGCTGTCAGGGGTAATGCTGGAACATCAGGCTTTTGAAGGAAGAATGCCTGTCAGCTGTGGCAAAACAGGTCCATTTCTGCAAAGGATTCATTACTTTGCTGAAATCCGATGAAACAAGATGTTTCTCACATTGTCCTATTAGAGCTGCTCTCATCATTGCTTGGACTTCATCACCCAAGGTTGTTTCTTCTCTGTGTGTCTTGCTTTTGGCTCCTATATGCACTAAGGAGAGATGCTTCTGCATGTAACTGTTCTATTCTGTCAGTTGCTTCTTTATCTCTTTTATTAGGTTGTTCCTGCATTGCCGGATTTTAGCACTCATTGATCATTGTGCTATCATATCCCTCAGCTGCAGGAAACTAAATCCCCACTATGCTGAGACGGAAGGTTGTAAATGAAATGTACTGGCATAGCATTGACTTGTCTGGAAGTTGTCACATGCCTTGGTGACTGTGACTCTTGGGGAATGACAGCAGTATAAGTGGTGTAAACCCATTTATAGTTAACCATGCACAGTATGGAGTCTTTTCTGTGGTGCTGCTGATAGATCATAGCTCTGCAGTGTTTCACACAGTCAGGAGGCTTGGGAATATTACTGTGACCATTTCTGTTATTTTCTTCATAGAATCATAGCATGGTTTGTGTTGGAAGGGACCTTAAAGCTCCACCCCCCTGCCACAGGCAGGGACACCTTCCACTAGAGCAGGGTGCTTCAAGCCACCTCCAACCTGGCCTTGAACACTGCCAGGGATGGGGCAGCCACAGCTTCTCTGGGCACCCTGTGCCAGCGCCTCAGCA
>JBCJKH010044918.1:8720-36595 GCA_039877255.1 Loriculus beryllinus
CTCTTTCACCCTGTGCCAAGATTGCTAGGAAGACTCCCATTAATGCTCTCAAGCCTCTTTTGTTTATAGGTGTAGAGCTTCCATGGTGTCACATTCCATGGATCTACAAAGCCAAGTTCTCTTTTCTGCTGAAGCTTGTGACTTCCCCCCCTCTCCTTCCCTTTTTATCTCTAATTAGTCTCTTTTTTGTGGTAATGCTTTTTAAAACCTGGTTGTTGTCACGGAACATGTGCTGCATTCAAACGTGAAGGTTTTGTAAGGTGTCAGATGGTTTTAGCATATAAAACTAAAGAATTTTGCAGCCAAATATTGTTCTGAAAACCTCTCTGAGAGGTGATCCATGTTGGATCCTTTATTTCCGGAAAGTGCATGCTGCAGATTTGTTTATTTTGCTTTTGAGACACTTTGGAGTTCTTCTTTCATCTCTGATTTCCTTTGCCTCTTCAATTGTCCTCTAGGAGTCCGTGTAAGAAAAGAGGAAAGTTCCCTGTGGCAGGTGAATTGACCCAACGTGGGCCTCTCCTTTGTATTCACCACAAGACATTCTTCTTTCTGTTTCTGAAGTGCTGTGTCTCAGGTGTTCGCGTCCCTGTGCTGGTGCAGGCAAGTGCTTGGAATTTTGCTCACATACTCACTGCCTGTATCTGTATGTGCTAGTTGATTAATTCTTTGAAGCTTGCCCTTGACTTTCTGGTTTGATTTATTCTTCCTTTTACTAGTGATTTATTTATGTATTTATGATTATTCCATGCAGCCTACAATAGTCCTTGTGTGTAAGAAGTCTAGTACTCTATGGTTTTATACCCTGCAGAAATATAGCCCTCCTTCCTTATGCAGTTGCAGTGTTCCTAAACATCTTGCAGATATCCCCCTTCTGCTAGGTGTGTGAGGCAGTCCTCTTAAAGGAAAAGGTTTTATGAGTGGGGTTATTGGTGTTGGGAAGAAGTTTTTCCAGTGAAGAAGATGCTAATGTTGCTTTTGATTTCTCTGCTCTAGAAGCCCAGCCAGCTGGCATGGCATCATACCCTCCAGCTGGGTCGCAGGTATACAATCACAGGCCTGAGCCTGACCAGCCTGAAGAAATCTGGACAAAGGATATTTGTCACCAGTGATTCTTCCTGCCTTCTGCCCTACTGTGCAGAGCAAGTGAGGGAGCAGTCACTGGACAGTGCTTGGCAAGACGAACCCACTCAGTCTTCTTCCCTTGAGACTGCTGAGCAGCTCAGTGATATCTTGGAGCTGAGAGTTGAAGAGGAGAGGCCAAGATCAACCAAAGAGTCCAAGATCATCTCGTACGTGGTAAGGATTTGTAGGGTTACCCTTCACCCACTCATGCAGTAGGGTTTCAGCTCCTGGCCTGCAAGATCTTATTTTTCATCATGAATTTATTTCCTTATTGCTCAGGCCTATGAGACTCTTGTGCTCTGGGGCTCTCTACACTCCTATAACTTTCTGTTTGCTTTCTGTTTTAGGGATTTGTCACCAAAATACTCAATATCCAAGCTGGTCTCTTTTTACTGGATAACAAAGTCTGCTTGTGCCTTGCTTACCAGCAGTTGTTGAACTCTGCACGTGGACTCCGACCAGGAGCATATGTGGAGGTAACTTGTGACTTAGAAAGGCAAAAAGCATTCAGTGGAAAAGAGTTGGGCCCGGGGCATAGCTCACAAGTGTGTGGGTTAACAATACTATGGAAATGTTGGAATTATTTCAGCAAGTCAAGTATCTGGAACAGAATTGGGGATCTTGCTCTCTAGGTTTGGTCATGAGTGTTGAAATGATGATTATCTGATTCCTCCCTAAGCAGTGCCAGGTTCCTCAGGCCCATTTGATTTATAGATAATCCAGTAGGGTGATAAAGGATTTGAGGTGGGGTGATAGTTTTGGGGAGTGGTGGCAGACCAGCTATCGCTTAAGTTGTACACTTGTGTGTCTCAGCTCATCGATGTCCACCTGCTGCAGAAGCCTCTGGTATCCTTCCCTTTCATTGTACTTGGTGCTTGCCTGAGCAGCACTATTGTGCTGAAGAGTTTTTCAAGGCTGAGCACCCCCTACGAGCCACAAGCCTCTTCTGGAAATCTCTACTTAGAGCTGCTCTTCCGCTACAATCTTGGCGTGCCGCTTTACCTCTGGCTGGTGAGCCTGCTGGAGACATTTGAGGAGAGGTGAGGACACTTCTTCTGAAGTCAGCCTGTGTGTGAATGTGCTTCGTAAGCTACCTGGGTGTCTTCTAGACCGAAGGCTCACAAAACTACTGTGAGGGATACTAATAGCAGCAGTAATTGCTCCTGTTACTGGCTTCAGTAAGCCATTCATCTAGGTTTCACACGGTATCCAGTTGCTTGTACCTTGCATTTGCTCTTATGAGAAAATCCTGTACGTTTTTCAAGTGCATGTGCAGTAAGCCCATTGGTCTCAGGAAGCTGCATCACTCCTGCTCGTGTACTCCTAGGAAGTTTTGTCCTGACATATGGAAGCACTGTAGGGATGTCTGCCTGCCAACGTGGTTTGCTTGCCAAGTCAAGGTGGACGCAGACTGGGGTTGGAAACTGCTGCTACAACCAGATAACAACAAATATAAAGGCTTTTTTGTCCTGGCTGCTGAGAGGAGCAGCTGCAGCTGCTCAGCAAACCACTTTGATATATTCTGAGTATGGCCAGTAGTGCAAGCATTTGTTTGAGAGCCTCTGTCTTAGCAGAGGTCTTCCAGACGGCTTCACACTCTCCCTGACAGCTGCACTGCATAACAGCTGTGGGCCAGTTTCTGGATTTATTTCTGGGTTTGTTCTGGAACCGTTATGGTTGATCACTAACAGCAGCCTTGGACTTCAAAAAGGAACATTTATGTATTTAATCTCAGGCAGTCAAGTAGCAGTTTATGGAATGCTCAGTCTTTCTGTGCTTTACGGGCACCGTGGAATTTTTACACTTTCTCATCAAACAGCTTCAGTTTTGCCCTGGGAATGATGCTAGCCGTAAGTTTCCATTTTCATTAGCTTTTTCACTTTCTTTAAATGTGAGTGCTTTGCCCTGCTGCTGCTTGGATGTTGTTGCAGCGAGTTAGTTGCTACCTCTCTTTGAGTTTGGTTTCTGTCGTGTCTTGACCGGCAGCGTGATCACTTCCAGACATTCAGAAGCAGTGAGCTAAACCTGTGACAGGATCACAACACGAGGACAGTGCTAGAACCAGGGCAGCCTGTGGTTCTTTCTGTCTTGTGATGTATTTATTTGTTTATTTATTGCACCCTGTAAAAGAAAGCCAAACGTACCTAACGTGAATAGTCATATCAAACTTAGGCAAAATACATGGAGGTCCATTTGTGTGACTTAGAGAGAGACTATTTTCAGGTGTTTTGGGGTGGGTTTTTTTTTTGTTTACTTGAGTTTTGAGATTTTGCTAGTCCTTCCATTTGTGTACATTTCCCTCTTCCTTGTCTTGACATCAATCTGCATCACCCTTAAATGTTCCTTTTTTAATCACTCCGTGTTCTTTGTGTGCTGTCCTTAGTTCTTGTCCTACTGAGCACATTCACTCATAACAAGCAGAAAGAACACTTGAGTTACATGCAAAACTCAGTAAGAAGCAAGGACTGCTAATGCTTTTTGTCATCATTTTTTTCCAGGTTTTCTTGTTTCTTTGGCCGCTGTCACCCGTTGCTTCGCTCCATGCGCCGAAACCCTGGAGCTGCTGAGAAGTTCCTTGTCCCCCTTCTACAGTCTGTGGTCCCAGATAGAGAGGAAGCAAGAGAGATTTATAATGAAATCCTAGATAGAAAACACCAGTGTCCCCTGCAGAAGGTGAATAAATGGTCTGTGAGCTGCTTCCTTTTTGCCTGATTGGGAACAAACTCAGTTGGTTCACTTGTTCTTTCTTGTTTTCTTAGTATACAACCTTGAACCCCCCATGCCAGGCCCCATCTCTGTCTGCAGTTTGCCATGTGGCAGAACAGAAATGCTGGGAAGGCTTCAGTCCATCACAGTTGCTCTCACCCTTGGAGGAGCAGCACATGGGCACCCAGGAGCTGAACCGCAGACTGGCCTGGTCCTACTGCACATTCTCAGCAGGAAGTTTCCAGCCCCGACTGGTAAGTGCCTTGTTCCCTTTACTGTCTGTGCCTTGAGATTTCCCAGATCTCCCCATGCCTTCCAGCACCCTGTTTGATGCATGCCTGTTCTTCCTGTTTGGCAGTGACACTGCTTTTCTCACTTGTGTGTTGAACATAGGCCACATTCAGGCTGCTGCTATATGCAGTTTGATTCATAACCTTCCAAGATGGGAAGTGTTTGATGCTCTTTGCAGCTTCCTTTCTATTGCAGATACTACTGGGTGTGCTCAGAGTCTCCTCCAGGAGCAGTTCCCTCCAGCTGCAGGACAAGAACAGCACGCTGCCTTGTGTGATATGCAATAGGGATGGTAGCCCCTTTGCCCATACAGCTCTCATAAGTATGTCCCTCTAAGTTAAATTTGAGAGTGCTGAGTTTTTGGTGTTCTGCCATCCAACTCCAAAACAAGGAAGAGGAGACTTAATATGGAGATGCTGAACTGGCACTGCCTGGCCTCATGACTGTAAAATGAGGAAATCAAGCTTACTGGTTTTATGTTTCCTTTTTATTAGCTCAGCTCCTCTCTCTGTGTTTGCAGGATCGCTCTTGCAGGTGGAGACCTATCAGCTCGTAGTGGAGAGATTCCTTCAGACTGATTTTCCTTCCTGGGAGCACTTGGCAAATCTGGAGCATGTAAGGGAGAAAAAGAATAGGTGAGTCCCTTTATTTGGTGCACAAGTAAAATCATCCCTCTTCAGTTCCACAAGTATTTTGGACTATGACAGTATGTTGTGCCAAAGCAACTGTCCTTTGCTATGTGCAGAAAGGGATCTTTCCTGCTGATAGGAAATCAGAATAGGAGCCTTTCCTGCTGACTACCTGTGGGATACTCACCAGAAGCGCTTTTCCCAGATAACTGCTTGTTTTGGACAACCACCTGTCAGGAACAGGTTGTTTCACTGCTACAATTTGTCATTTCAGTGTCTATGTGCAGTTCTACTATGAGGATGTTCAGGTTCTCCGTGCTGCAGAAGGACAAATCCAGAAAAGCCTTGGGAGAGGAGACAGCTCTTCTTTGAGGAAGAAAGACAGTGGCAGCTTAACATCTGAGCTGGAAACCCCAGAGGCAAAAATGCTCAAATTGGAGGATCCCAAGCCAGATACTCACAAAGATGAAAATTGTCAGGGGGGGCAGAGCAGCACTAGGACAAAGAGCTGTGTATCTCACCTCTTCTTGGTTACCCAGAAAGAGGGTCTTATGTTTCGCAATTACCAGCTACCCAGGAAAGACAGTGGAGAAGGATTGGAGCAGCAGCGCAGTTTCCAAGCCACGGTGCTGTGGCTGGGCAGACCGTGGCTCTGGAGCCACCCCAGAGAAATTGAGAGTCTACCAGAGCTGGAGGAGAGTGGCTGTGATGGAGAAAAGGACATGCCACGGCAAGAAGTGAGGCAGGAGGCAGGTTTGGGATGTGGTTTGATAAGGCTGGGAGCTGGCTTTTCAGGGAGCCCGTGTGATAAGGAAGTATCTAGATTCCTAATCAGTGGGAAAGTGATTTCTGTGTTGGGTACAGATGCATGTTTATGCAGGCGACTTCCTTGTGCCATCCCAAAAGAGTTCCATCTCTTCTCTGTCACCTTCCTGTAAATGCATTCCCCTTCCCTTACCCTTGATGGTGCTAACCTTACTTCTCAACCAAGACATCTTCTGCTGGGCTTGCTCTCTTCTCGCTGTCTTTTAAATTTCCTACATTATTCCTAACATTCCTCATCACTTTTTGTCTCTCTCCCTCCCCCTGCCAGGCACTGCTGCTGTTTATGGGGAAGTCTCTACGATGGTTTCCATTTCTGCACCTGGATGGGCTGTATCGCTTCATTGTGCCCCACTGCTTGGTAAGAGAGATTTTGTCTTGCTGTTCCTCTTGGAGAATTGCTGAACTGCACGTCAGGGAGTCGGAGGGTAACTAAGCTCTTTTTGAGGCTGGGAATTCCCATCCATCTTGCCAAGGAACTGCTTCAGTTCTGTGTTTGGTTAAAATTCTTGGAGCTCTGAGTTCAAAAGTTGGGTTTTTTTTTTAACTTTAAACCATTGTTCTTCAGTTTTTTTCCTACATAGCTTTCATCCCTTCCTTTAACAGTCTTCTCTCTTGCCTTACCACTCTTCTCTCAGGACTTGGAAGTGTTTGACAAGCTTTGTTTTCCACCTGTGCCAGTAAAGTTCCTGAACAGATCATCGTGCCCCCTGTGCCTGCCTGTCCAAGATACCTGGCACTTACAGCATGTGACATGGATCTCCTGTCTGCCTGAGGTAAGTGCCTGATTGCTCTGGGCTTTCACAGGTGACTTGTAGATCTCTCTAGAACTAGCTCAGAAAACTCAGTACAGAATGTCTTGTTGATGAGACTGTTCTGCTCTAAGCTTCATCAGAGAAGGATGCTGGGCTTCACATTTTCCTGCCTCAGAATTAATGTGGGGAGAAAGCGTCAGCTCTAAGCATAACCTGGCTCTAAGCATGCAGAGCTTGCCTTTACTGCTCTGGCTGGGGACAGCTATAAACTGCAATCCATCTGAGGCTGTGTCTCCCCCACTTCTAGCTGGCAGCCAAGTCAGTGCTGACAGGCATGGACCAGAAAATTTCCTCCATTCCAGAAGTACTTAGCAACAGGTATGTTGATCTGCTCCAGATTCTTAGCGAATGGGTCTCTATTCATCTTTACTGGAAACAGATTACATTAAGCAGTAATGAATTCTCTGCCTTAGGGGGGCTTCCAAACCATATTTCTATGTGCAGGCAGTTCAAGCTGCCCCGTTCTGTGTAGCAAAGCTAAAGGAAATGCTGGTGACAAGACTGCAAAATGCTGTCCAGACAAAATTTGACCTACTGCTGGTGTGGACTAGGTCCCAAAGGTCTCTGCTAAATTCCTGTTAGAAGCAGGAACAGGCACATCAGGGAAACTGAGGCTGAATGTGTGATGGCTTTTGTTGGTTTTTGATTTCTGTAACATAATTTGCTCAGATACTAGGCTTAGAAGGTTGTCTGTTCAAGAGCATGCTCAGATGTTTAATCTGGAGTGACAGGCATTCACACTGAAATCTTCCCCAGTGCCTTATGGCAAACTGAGTTTTGATTTGCTTGGCTCCTTCCTCTAATTAAGGAAAACAATTAGGAGTTAAGCAGATAGGAAGGCTGTAATGCCTCTCCCTTTTTCTTTTCACTGCTGAGCCTGAAGAAGCAGAAAGCCAGTTAAAGGAGCCTCTTGACCCTGGGGCGGGGTAGGATGCAGTCAGCTACCTTTAGTTCAGTAACTCAGGTGCTCAAAGGCAGGTTCCCCTGAAACCAGGTGCAAGCAGCAGCACTCCACCCTGTCCTTTACAGCCATCTTGAAGGCAGGCCTTCATCCACTCCCTTTGTCTTCACAAATCCTGGTCTGCCCTCAGTTTCACAGGTTCCCTTGCTTCCTTCTCTGGCAATATAGTGGAGAGGACTTTGTGTGCCTCTCCCAAGACCAAGAAGCCACCTGTGACTGTCAGCCTTCAAAAGCAGAAAGGTAAGATTTTGACAGCCTGTCAAGTAACAACAGATTGATTCTTGCTTCTCTTTGTTTCAGGGACAGTGCTAACTGTTCTATATCTGACAACAATGGAAGTATGCCAGGGTGTTGCATCCCATTGCATGTTAGAGGGTTGGGAAGCTATGCTGCTTGTGTGTTGGGATGGGAATGAGAAAACTCTACCTGGAAAATCTGGGAGTTGGAACAGTGATAGCCTCGTTGTGATGGGAGGGAAAACACCTCTAGCAGATCCAGCTCAGTGACAGATTATGCTACCTGCATGTGAATGAGCTCATGGTGTGTGTGCTGCTGTGCCCTCTCAGGCAGTCTGCTAGCCAGTGAGTACACCATGAAGCTCAGCGTCTCAGTTGCACCAGGCTCCCCTGTTGTGTTGGATGTTTACATTGCTTCCACCTATCTGCAGCATCTCTGGGGATTGCTACCTGGAGCCACGATCCTCTTCCAGAACTTGGAACGCAAAATCTCAAGGTACCTCTGTCTTTAGAGCCCTGATCTAGGCTGCTGACCTCTCTTATTGTCTTTGAAACCATCTCTTAATCTCTCCTCTCATGAGAACTTGCTTTATCCCTCGTCCATACCTTCATGTATCCCAATCCCTTACAACAAATTATTTTCCTACCGTGTTACAGATGAAGATCAGCCCAGCCATCTCAAGAAAACTGAGAGGTTTGGTTTCTACAAGCTCTTTCTGACATCTGCTCTTTCATATTGCAGATTCTATAATGTTTATTGCACCTACATTGCCTCCAGCTGTGTGAGCATCATATCTCTGCCAGCTTCTCCCCTACCTTTTCCTTCCAGGTGAGCTCAGCTTTTGTTCCCATCGTACAGTGTCCCAAGAAAGGTTTCTGTGTTCCAAGCTTCTCACATTCCTATTTCTTCCAGTCCTGCAGGAGAAAACTCTTCGCCCTCACTAGTGTTTCTATCCAGCCTGCAACCTCACCTGCAAAGCCGGTCCCAGGCACAGATTTTATGCCACTTGTCCTGTGTGCTGACTCTGTCCTTGCAGTGGGTTTGCTCACTTTGCAACAGCATCTTCAAAGAGGTATTCAAGCTTCTACAGGGATAATTTGTGAGGAGCTTCGCAGACTTTCTACTTGACACATCCTTTGCTACCATGTAGGAAAAAAAAATAAGAGTTCCTGTTCCAATTCCAAACCCTCTTTTTCCAGAGTCTGAAAAGGATTTGCATATTAAAAAGGGACCAGAGTGGCAACTGCTTAGAAATATGTATCTCATGCCAGGCAGGCTGGCAGCTGAAGTGAGGATACTGCAGGGGAGAATCCTGCTCTGTTAATGCTGTGCTTTTCCCATGTTCACTGCTGTTGGGGTTCAGCAGGTTGCAGCACGTGGTTTTTGTCTCCATACAAACCTTTCCCAAGACTCTCACTGGAAATGCAGTGAAGTTCCTTAATCCTTTGTGTATGTAATTAAGGGAGGGCTAAAAGAAGCAGTGGCCCTTCCCCTTCTGTCTCTTATACCCCTCCCCATACATAGCTGTAGCTTTACTCTTCCTTCAGGGGAGGTGCACCCGACACAGTCCACCATGTCCATCACACACTGGAGTGAGGCAAGCCAGTGCACGGTAAGCACTGTAGAGCTTGGGTATGGGAAGAGGTGTGTAGAAGGGAACAAATTACACCAGAGAGGGGAGAGGAAAATCAGATCAAGGATGAGATGTGGACAGAATAGCAAAGATAGACGGTAGAGTTGTCATGTCTTCCCAGATGTGACCAAAACTCTCGCTGTCTTTACTGAGATCCATTGTCTGGCACGTGACCCTCATGAGGCCAGATGTTGTCCTGACCTCCTCCACATCTTGGTCTGCCTGCTTTCTCCTTAGGGTGGTGGTAGAAGATGGAACAGGTGATGCTTTGGTGCTGTGCCGGAACCAGCACGTGGCGGCAATGCTGGGCCTGAGCCTTCTCGAGTGGGAAGCGCTGCAGAACTGTGTGCAGAGCAGGGGCAGTGTGTCCATTCAGCACGGGGAAGCTACTGGCACAGGGGTGAGTGAGTTATTCCAGCAGCAATAGCAGTGTGCTGGGCTGGGTTTCCATTTGCTGTAGATGTTCCAGAGGCTCCCTGCCTCCTTCTGCACATTAACTGGCAACAATACCCTTTCCTTCCTCAGTGTGTAGAGGAACCTGAGGATCTCATTGCTTGCTACCTAAGGAGCCTGTGCAGGAGTCCTCTCATCTGTCGCCCTATCCTGCTGGATTTCAGCCTAGACAGGAAGCTCTCTAAGATCCAGCAGCCTGGTAAGCAAGCACTGTTGGCTTTAACCTGGGACGGAAGGGAGGAAGGATCTCACCAGGCTGGGGAAGGAGAGCTGCCACAAAGCAAGGTCTTTGGAGGATTCCCATGGAATTGTGAACACTGTAGTGTAGAGCTAAGATGTGTCTTAGTAGAACCATGGTTGCAAAAATACAGAAATAATATAAAAGTCACTGTTTGCAACCGTATTACATATTGGTTTTGTCTACTTTACACACAAACATAGAGCTGGTTTAGAGCAAGGTTCCCAGCCTGTGGATAGGAAGGGATTGTGGCCAGCCAGAGTTACTGCGCAGACCTCTCAAATCAAGCAGGTTTTAACTTTAGACAGGACAGCAGGTAGTGTCAAGACTAGGTCTGCAAATCCTCACCATGGCCACAGAATTTAAAGTGTTGAGAAGTTTTGAATCCATAGATGCTGATGCCTGAGCTCATGCTGCTGTAACTGTGCAGTTCCTATGTTAAGGGACATTTGTCTTAGCTGTTTGCTCTAGCACTGACATTTGAGTACGTGTCTGCAGGGGTTGATTTGCTGAGCTAACCAGAGAATGTTCTCCTGTGGAGACATTATCTTCTGGCTCTCGTTTCACACAGTTTGTAAGGCCAGGTTGCTGATAGTGATGGAAGGTATAAAGCTCAGTGCATCAGCTGTGTGAGCAGCACATAGGTCACAGCATTTCACAATGTAGTGTGCTGTTTCCTCCAAGCTGCAGGGGTGCTGGCCAAGTGCCTTCATCTGTTTACATCCTGGATTCATTAATGGTGCTGTCCTTGGAGGTTCAGCAGATGCCAAGCAGCTGCTATCAGGCCTTCCTCCCCCAGCAGCTCCTACAGCTGTGTGCTAGAGCAGAGCAGGAGCCCTGGGCTGAGCTGTTTCAGGTTGTATCTCTCCCCTTCAGCTCCACTGCAACTCAGGAATTTTCGGTGCGATGAAATGGAATTTGTGTCACAAGTGGGACCTCGGCTGAGCCTGCTGTGCCTGAATGTGAAGGAAGTGGAACAAGACACCTTGAGCTATCTGAACAGCAAGAGGATGAGAAGGACGTCTAGTCACTGCTGAGTGGGAGCCACTGCTGAACATCTCTCCCAGTGGGAGAGGAATTATGGAAATGCCCGCTGGGATTAAGAGTTTCTTTTCATCTCCTTTCTAGTGGGAGCACAGGCCTGTGAGCAAAGGGTGAAGGGTGCAGCCAGGAAGCTGCTGTGACTGGAATTCCTGAACAGTCATTCTGGACCATTGCCACCAGCGACACTGGATTGTGGTTTGGAAGAGAGATGTTGAATGCTTCCTATGTGATACCGGTACTTTGGGGCTAAGGCACACAATGTGTGAACTTTATGTGGTAGTATCTACTAAATAAAGCTATTAAAATGACGTTTAAAAAACACTGTAAATGAGAAAAGCCATTGGGGAGCCTGTGGGAGGGACCACGGGATGGGGAAAGGGTGGGCACAGGGGAAAGAAAGGATCTCCCGTTCTGGCTTGAGATAGGTCTGCTGCTTTAACCAATCTCAGCAAGAAGGTCTACATATACCAAGCATATGTTATGAGTTTCCCTTTCTGGGCTTACCTCCACATCCAGCTGTGTTTCTGATTGTTTCAGGAAGGCTTTATATCAACAGCAGATACAAGGGGAGCAGAAGCATCCAGTGACAGGTTGGAAGGGAGGAGGACACGGACTCTGTGTCCAGGTTAACGAGCTGCAAGTTGGTCGCCCTTGTAATGTTGAAAGCTGTAGTAGAAGAATAGTGAGAGGCTACCAGAATGGGGAACACAGCAGGGAGGGCAAAATGAGGGTATTCAATCCTGCCCATTTTTCTGAGGACTGATAAAGATAGATCCTGCCTCTGGTGCTGGATTAACATTCAAAGGAATACATTCTCTTCAGGTGTGATCTTTCCTGTTATTGCTGGGCAGTTCTGTCCCTGTGCTGATGGAGCAGCCATTACCATGAGGAACACCTGAAGTAGCAGGACCAAGCACAGACCCGTTCCTTCACCCCAGGGATTAGCTGTGGGTTTCAGTCCCTTCCTTGGCTGACACAGGTGCTGCAGGAACCCCCAGCCCACACAGGCACACTGCTTAAACCCTTCTCCCCAGTGCTCATGGTCTCTGCATGGCATTCAACCCTACCTGTCACTGTGATGTCGCCTGTAGCCTTGGCAATGCTGTTTTCAATCACGCAGGTGTAGGTGGTGTTAGCAGTGATGTTGTGCAGAAAGGAAAGCACTTTCAGAGTGATGCTTTCAGCGTTCAGCTCATAGCTGGTGTTGGACACTTGAGGCAGGTACTCCCCAGCAGCGCTGCAGGCTGGCCAGCGCACCGTGGGTTGAGGGAACCAGTGCGGTGCTTCGCATTGCAACGTGTCCCCACTGCTGCTGCTTTCCACATGGACCCTTGGGGTGCTGAAGGCTTTAGGAGAGAAAAAGGCAAATGTTCAGGAACTGGGCATGAAACACCCACCTGCATCTGTTGGTCAGTCCCAGGTATTTCTGGGCTACTTGCTGCGCAGCATTGCAGCACCGCAGCTAGCCACACTGAACACAGAGGATTGTACAGGTTGGGCTACAGGGGATGACTACATGGGGTTGACCTGGAGACTCCTGGAACAAGACAGTGCAGTTTGATGAGACCTGCTGAGGTTGCGGCACAGCTCTAGTGGCTTTAAATGATTGTGTTTAACAGTTATAAACTGGTTCCTGGGCTCATAAACCAAGCGTTTCCCAAGAGCTCCTGGACTTAAGGCTGGCCAGCCTGAGGCTGCCTGTGCCTGCTGAATGGCCTGGCTTCATCAGGTAGGAGCCACAGCTGGCACAACTCCACTCACCTCTGCTGGAGGCTAGGGGCTGGTAAATCCACATAAAGCTTCGTATGAGTCTGCTCACATTTGTTCACATCCCATATCCGAGTGCTCCCTACACAGGTGCCCTCAGAGCCCCTGATCTCACCAGCCTTTGCTCACCACCCGGGTGGACAGCACTGCTCTGCCTCCTCCCCCTGATGCCCTGCGGCTGCAGTCACAGCCCACACTACCAGGGAGGAAAGGCCTGGATATCCTCCAGCTGCAGGCACTGGGCATCTGGGACCCATCCCCATGGACAACCGTGTGCTTTCCTGTTCTGGGCAGACACGAAGCCTCCTCCATGTGCTGAATCACATCCATCTCCTTGAGGAGCTCTACGGCGCTGATCCCAGGGCGAGATAGTTGCTATAAACTCAGCCAAGGTTGCCACGAACAGCCCCAGCTCTCAAGCCTGGGAAGCATGGAGCTAACACACAGAAGCTGTGACTTGCCTTCATCCCTCTAGATTCAGATCCTCCTTCCCAGGAATGGGCAGGAGGAAATAGCTGGGAGCTGAGGGTTGCAAAGGATTGCATCAGTGAATACCAGAGAGGGTATGGGAGGAGACCAGGAGCCAGGATGCCTCCTGTGCAGTCCCTGAACACTCCAGGTGTCACCACACTTGTCTCTGGTCCTCAGAAGGACCCTCCGGCCTGACCAACACCTCTGCTGAGCAAAACCATCTTCATCTTGCTCACAGACAAACACAGACCAGCACAAATGGGCCAGCACCAATGCTTTTGTCCCCCACGGCTACAGACATCATGCGCCCCCGTAGCTGCAAAGCCTTGCTAGCTCTGCATCCGGAGAGCTGCTTCCACATCCTGGTTCAGGACAGCAACAGGGCTGATGTCAGTTCTGGGTGCACAGATGTCACCATCCCCTTCAGCACCCCTCGCCAGGGATGAGGGGAAATCAGACCCTTTGGAGTGTCCTCTGCAGAAACTGCAAGAGCCAAGAACCAAAGGGGCTAAAGTTGCCTGTGAGCCACTCATGTGTACTGAGTGGAGCACAGGGTGAACAAGAGGGTGCTGGCAAGCTGGCCACATGCTGACAGGAGCTGTTTTGCAATGGGCCTGTCCAGCAGTTCAAGTAAACAGCAACTTCCCATGCATCAGCATCGTACTTCCAGCGTTTCAGATGCATGGAACAGATGGATGCAGGCTGCTGGGGCTGCATGAGCTGAAGCCCTGCTGCTGCCCTCAGTTCCCAGCACCACTTTGGCAGCCTCTGGGATGCTGCTCCATGCATCCTATCCTCTTTTCCATGGTCCCATTCCTCATCAGCCAAACAGAATTGGGCATGAAGTTCATTAATTCCCCACCTGAATGCTGCCAAGCACAGCCTAGGGACAGAGAGGCTCGTCACCCTGCTGTGACAGGTGGCAGAGCCATAATCCCCCTCATCTCTAGCTCCACTCAGAGTAAGCTTTGCTTCAGGAATGGGTTTGGAGGTGCGAGGACCAAAAAACCTGTAAGGGAGAGATTAAAGGTCCCTTGCCTTCCTTCTTTTATCAAAGCTTACTGTGGAAATGAAACAGCACGGCAGGGGAAACCCAAGAAGGATTTCCATTCCAGGAAGCAGTTAATGATCACAGAGCTCAGCTGTTCTCAGCACTCCAGCTTCACTTTGTTTAGTGTCTGGGGGGGGTTATTTAGGTTGGGTTGGGTTGGGCTGGGCTGGTTTGGTCTGGAGGACCCCGCTGCTTCCCCTGCCCAGCTGCTGTCTGGCTGTGCGCAGCCACTGGTGTTGGACAGAGGTGGTGACAGAGCCAGGGGCTGGCTCCCAGTGCAAGGTGGTTCTTGGTGCATGTCCTTGGCAAAAGAAGCTGGGCTGCCTCTTGGGAACAACAGAGTGTGCATTCCAGAATGAGGAATACGATGCCCAGTGAATATTCACACCGTGTTACATTACACTTACTGGTGATCTCGCTCTCACCAGTGAAAGGGTACAGATAATATCACTATTTAGTTCTATTTAGATCTTCCTTGATGCTCCATGTGAGAAAGCTGGAGCACAGTTTGCATATGAGAGGTCTCTTCTGTTCACATGCACTGTCCTTCTCCCCACTGCTGTTGAGCTCAGATGAGATGGATGCCCATCACAGCTGAAACCTGCCTGACAGAATGAGCACAAGCAGAGGTGTTCTACACACCTCGCTGGAGCCTCTGCATCCATCCATCCCAGAAAAGCCTTCACTTGGGATCAAGGAAACAGCTTGCTGGTGGCTCTGTTCAAGCAGTCAAGATTAGATGGAAACTTGGTGTCCATTGGAAGCTGAAGCAAGTTTGCCACTTTACACATCTGGTGGGGATTATTTTCAACGAGGCAGGAGATAAGGATATGAGGTAGATATTTTTATGGCCTTCCCCCAATACTTCTTTTTCTGACTGTAGTTCACCATGACTTGGTCAACAGATCCAAAGGAAGCAGGCTCATTCAAATGAGAGGCACAAACCAGCCTGCACATCTTCCCAGCTCTTACTCCTGACCCACACATGGATATCCCAACCTATTAACAGCAGGAACACAGAGCTTTTCTCGAGCCATTAAAACCGTGACCTACCACAGCATTCAAACCCAAGGTAGTGGAATATAGCCATGCACAGTTTCTAGGACACATATCTCCATCCTGGCTGCAGTTGACGGCCTGCACACAGCGTTCTGCTAGCTATGTGACCTTACCAATTGTATAAAAGAAGCCATACCAGTGTTTAGGTATCTTGGGTGAGCGCAGTACAAGTCAAGCTGCAAAGAACTGCTGTCTTGAAAGCTCCTGATAGCAGGGTGAGACACACAAGGAGTCTGGAAAATGCAATTCCCTCCCTCCTCTCTCCCAAAGCAGACACAGGTAATACCATACCTCCAGCAAACGACCTGGCCTTGGGCTGCCATGGCCACAGCACCTATGAAGACAAGCCACACACCAGGTGCCCAAAGGTCCCACACTGTTCAGCACAGCTCCTCTCCTTCACATGACACAGTCTCCTAGGCTGTCCTGCTCAAATAACTGAACTCAGCTAAGGAGTGGTGAGCCCAAGCAGTGAACTCTCAGGAACGAGGAAGCAATGAACACCTCAGCTCCCCCTGACCAGGGCAGTCAAAAGCAGAGGTCTGGTTAGTCACTGGGGCAACAAGAGAGACCTCCCACACCTAAAGAAACGTGTGTGATTTAACACAGAAATGACACACCTCATGGTTTGGTGGGCAGCTAATTCTAGGGGCAGAGTGCCACTGCTGGGATCCGGGTTGCCATGGCATTCCAGATGGTGCACCCCTTGTGAATCGCCTCCTGTCATGGGAAGGCCAAGGAGCCCTGCTGAGCCAGCTTCTGCACTGCTCCTGTGATCTTCTGCAGACAACAAGGCACTCATTCACAGAGCTACAGTGTGTCACCAGCATGTTCTGCCTCCTTTGAGAAGGGAGAGATACCCTAGAATGATACCCACCTCCAGAGGCACCTTACATGGAGTTTTCCAGCCTGCAGGGCCCCTTCCAGGTCTTCCACAGTCTCTTGTTCTTGCTGTGTTTTTCCTTCCAGCTACACTCTGTTTCTAGGGACTAAGTCCTCCTTTTCTGCCTCCCAGAGCCCTTCCTCATGTTCATTCCCATTTTGGTTTTATTTCCCAAGCTTTGGAAACAGGCAGCTTTATCAGAGGGAGCTTTTCTCCTGGGAAAAACATCAGTAGTTACCAATAGTTATCAACAGTTAATGGAAATAGTTAATAGAAAAACATCAATAGGTGCAGTTCTGTCAGCACTGCCTGTGTATCTGTCTTGAAAACACCTTACTTATCTCAAGGACCAGCTGGTCAGAAACAACACCACATAGCTCATCAGGCTAACCGCACCTCCATACCCGCTGCCTGCCCAAGGCTGTTATCAACCAAGCACTGGAAGCCATTCCTGGGAATGGTGAGACTCCAGCACATTAGTAGGATATATTCATCTGGCAAACCATTCTGAGCAATGAACACTGAGGGCAAAGTCTGCTTGCAAATTATGGGAAGACACTCACACCTAACCCCACAAAGTGTCTAGGTCACATCTGCATGTGGTTCTGCAAGCTGTCCTTATGTGCAGCACAAGCACAGTGGTAGCCAGTCAGTCCTTTATACCCCTAGGACTGCCTGAGCTTTCAAGTCTAACAGAAATCAGTCCAAGAGACTGGCCCTGGCAGGGTTGTTAGCCCATGCTATCTGAAACTGCCCTTCTCATGTCAAACACAGAGCTCAGGTCAAGCTGACTGCAGTTCCCTGAAGGCTTTCTATGTTTGCTGGTGTCATTCTCACAAACAGCTCCTTGGTCAATGTCAGCACCAAGGTGTGTAAAACACGTTCCTCTGTCTGAGCTGAGATGTCTTTAGACAGAAAGAATGTGCTAAAAGGTAGTGCTATTCTTATGTGTTCCCTCTGCTATACAGCATGGAAGCTCCAAGAAGGAACAACACATGTGGGGGGGCAAGAAACAGAAAGACACACAAAATGAGGCATTTCATGTGACATCACATTCTGTACTGAGCACTGACTCTGCATATAGCAAGGACAAGAATGAGTTCTTAGTTGTTCCATTAAAGGTTAACCCAAATTCAACTTTCACTTTGAAATGTCAGAGTCAGCACCTCAAGACACTATTGCCTAACCTGGAGAGCTAAACTGCCCAACCTTCTCCCGTTTGTTTGACAGCCCTTTCTGGATGATTAACAGAAAGCTATAAATAGCATTTGCATAAGGATATTTATCTCCTTTGCTGGGCAGAAGAGGTTGCAAAAACAGCTTTGCAACAACAAACAACAAATGAGTCTTCTAGGTGTGAGCAAGCAGACAGCACATGTTTCTAGTATTTATAAGCCAGCCATCTTCAGCCATAAAGCAAGAACAAGTCCTTACTGTTGACACTGGAGCAGCATTCTTCTCCCCAAGTGACCAACTTGTCCCCAGCTCCCCAGGCAGTATTAGAAGCCCCAGACAACACACACCTACTAGTAAGGTTAACCCCGGCCAGCAGCATTCCTGGTCTCAATGACACAGTGTGTTTCACAAAGGAAGGTATCCAGGCTTCACCCAGGAGAGCAGCAGGTTATCAGTTGTCCTTCCTGGAAAATGCCCCTTCCCTCTCATCACAAATTGCTTTCACCCAACTGTGGCCTGGCAGGGCATGCAGAAGCCCAGGAGATACATCCACCTCTCCCCTATGGAAATGGGACAAGGTCTCCTCGCCTTGCCAAGACTGCACAAGCCAAATCCAGGAGTTCTGATGCATTCCATCTACTGCTGCTCTTCCTAGTTGTCCCAGTTCAGGAAAACTCCTGCAAACTTGTGCCTGTGGCTCCTACTGATGCTCAGATTGTGCCCACATCTTCTCTTGGTGAGCTGGGTGCTCTGTCAGCTCCTGCATCATCCCCAACAGAGTTATGTCCCACACCATCTCCATGGAGAACATACAGACTGAGTAAATGACTTTCTAATTCCTGTCCCCATCAGTGCCATGGGTTTTCCTTGGATTTCCTTCAGATATATTACTAATCCAGCTTGTTCCTACTTTGCAGGGAGGGTGTAATGAGACTATATCTTATGTGGCGAAAATATGAGAGTTGCAAACACAACAGCAGCTCCCAGGAGTGTGACTGTGCTATACGCATAAAAAGCACACATCCCAGGCTGGAATCCAGCCATATATCTAAGAGGCAGGCAGAAGCCATATTCAGGCTGCCAAGCCTTTTCAAGGCACAAACACAAACCCTTTGGAATGTGCCCCAACAAGCAGCTTTGGCCTCTTCAAGAGGGACAACAAAGACTGTCAATCCTGCAGAATGAGATGTATCTTGACCCTCCTGTGAGGTAACTGCTCAGACTATTTCCCCTTAGAGCCTGACCTTTCTGAGTACAATTCCAAAGTAATGCAATTCCCAGTCTGCTCCTGTTCAGACACAAAACAATTTTGCACACACACCCCTGGGTGCAATATAAGGCACAATTTTATTTTCCCTCGTCCCCCTTTCCCAGCTCACACTCATCACAACATTGTTCTCTGGCATCAAGGCTATTCAATGATGGTGGGGATCCTCATGGTCTATGCCCACGCAGAGGCAGCAGCAGTGCCCTGGGCTGCAAGAGCTCACCTGGCCGCTCAGAGTGCCACTGTCCTGAGCAAACTCCTCTGCAAGGCATCACTGGGTGGCCCACCCGAACACTCTGAGCTCTTCTTCACCTGTCCACAGCATGACCAGTGTGGGCAGCCAGGGTGACCTTTGTGACCATGGCCACAGCCCTGGTACCCACCTGCAAGAGAAGAGGTACCATCAGCTCAGCCCAAAATGGGCCAGAAAATCCACGTGCATCAGAGGCTTTTGGACAGTGCTTCAGCCCCAGCACTTCTCTAAGATGGGGAGGCACATGTTGATGAAAGCACGGCATATTCAAGGCCAAAAGTACCAGGGCCCCATAAAGAAAGGAGAAAAACTGAGGAGAACCTCCCAGTTCCAACAGCTGAGGAAAGATTAAGACTTCTATCCCATTGCCTGTTGAGTAATACAAGACAGAGACCTGCAGAACCCCATGCCAGCTGCTAATGGCTATGGGCAGAGCTAGAAACAGATTAAGCACAGTAAAAGGAAGAGGCCAGTTGCATACTAAAACCATGCAAAACACACAGATTAAGGACATGGAAGCTGGTTGGGAATAAACAAATAAGAGAGTTGAACTCTCATCCTAAACAAGGAGTGAGGCTTCTCCAACATACCAGCACAGGAACAGTACAGACATAGTGCTGCTTAGCCTCACTAAGATGGGCTGAAAGACAGAGGTGTGCTGCTCATCTCCTGCACAGTCAGCTCAGGTCTCTGTTTATGGGGTGTGCTACAAGGACCCTTACTGTGTCTTGCTGAATTTCTCACTGCTGCAGTCGCATCCTACCAGAACATATGTACATATAGGTTACCACAGACCTGAGGCATGCACAAGGCAAGAGCTGGGCTACAGTATCTTACACTGCAGAGGACCAAACGCAATGAATCTTGATGAGAGCAGTGTGGGGAAAGCTCAGCACCCACCTGGCATGGTCCCACCACAGGCACAGCGAGCAGACTTCTGCCCTCCACTGGAGCAGAATGTGCAGCAGTGAAACACACCCTGGTGCTCACGGAACTTGCCCTTCACCATCACAGTGAACGGAGAGCCCTGTGGAGGACAAGCAAGCAGAAAGGCTGCTGCAGTGGATGCTATCAGATGATGTCTCTCGTAGAGGTAATCCCTAGAAAGACTGAAAGCAAATACTTAAAAAAGAAAAGCAGGTAGAGCAGCAGCAGTGCAAGAGAAACAAGAAATGCTACCTGTACGTGTTGCCCTTTCACACAGACACAGATGGCGTACACGCCTGGCTCCTCAGGGCTGTAGGATACATGGTAGGTCCCATCACCATTATCACACACTGTTGGCTTGACTGTACTATGAACAGAGAGAAGTCCAAGAGGTCAGTGACTGGCAAAAACTTGCTCTCCATGTGAACCACTGTTTGGCCTAGACGTGTGTTCAGCTCCTTACCCTCAGCCTTGTGGGTCTCAAGCAAGCTTAACAGGATGCATGAGCAATGCTCAAGCACAGAGTTGCTTATACACATGACTACTCCTGCTGCTAGGAGCTGCAATAACCATGCGGAGGAAGTCACACAAAGCTAGCTGCACAGCATGAATCTGCAGCAACCCTGAGCACTGAAAAGAGCAGATGAGAGGCACTTGCAGGTCAGATTATCCTGTCAGATAATGCCCTCAGAAACGGGGTGAATTCACCATCTCAGAGAGCAGTTACCTCCGGAACAGCCCGTGAAGAAGACGGGACATAAACAGGGCAGGTTTGAATCACTTCAACCACTGTCCCAGCCACATTGAGGAGTTCTAGGTGAACTCTCCAAAGCGAAGCTCACTGGGCTCCACAAGAATACACTCTGGTGGACAGGGTGCCAGGGAGAAAGCATCAGCTAGTTATTCAGGGACAGGTTGCCTGCTTCACAGAGATGGAAACAGCTTTCTACAGACAATTACCAGGCAGCTCTGCATAGAGTAAGGTGTTCTTTGTAATCTCCACTAACTAGTCCTTTGTGCTTTGTGACAGTTTATAATCTTGCAGATGTGCAGACTGTATTCCCCATCCCTCACCATTTCACATCAACACAGCTGCCTGCATCATATCCTGCCATGAACTGTGTGGTCATAATTCACACTTGTCTGTCGCTGCTGTGCCTCAACCCAAACCCAGACAGCTTTCAGCAACAAATGGACCAACTGCATGCATGCAAGAACAAGGAACTGAGTTAATGCTGCCACAGCAACCTCTAACCCATCAGGCACAATCCTCGTGTGCACACCTTCTTACCTTGTATGTGCACCTCGACACGCTGGAGGGAACAGATGGGATCCGGAGGGACCCTGAGAGGTGCCTGTGCAAACCCCATCAAGTTCAACATAGCCAAGCACAAGGTCCTGCCCCTGGGTCGGGGCAATCCCAGACACAATACAGGCTGGGTGGAGAATGGATTGAGAGCAGTCCTGAGGAGAAGGACTTGAGGGTGTTGGCTGACAAGAAACTGAACATGAGCCGGCTTCAGTGGGTGCTTGAGCCCAGAGCCCCCCCATCCGTGTGTTGGGCTTCACCAAAAGGAGCGTGAGCAGCAGGTGGAGGGAGAGGATTCTCCCCCTCTACTCTGCTCTCATGAGACCTCCCCTGCAGTCCTGCACTCAGCCCCCAGCACCAGAGGACATGGATCTGTTGGAACGAGTCCATGCTGGTTCTGCTGTTGTGGTTCTGTATCTGTTCCTGTCTGCTTTACAGTAACAAGTGCAGCCTCGAAGCAGTTACAAATCATTTGTTCTTGTTGGTAATTTTCCCTGTGGAAACACTGAAGAGCTCAAGGACAGTCTTCCCTGCCTTTGCTAGAAAACCTTCAAACATGTCGAAGCGCCCAACGCTTGCAACAACAGGAGAAAGCACAACAAAGTCCCAACACAGATTCTTTCTCCAGAACATGAACTAGGCATTTCCATCAGTTGCCAGAGGCTCCTCGCCTTGGTGGACTGTCCGACCTGGGACAGTCATTCTGGCGTTGTGATGTTTTATGTTCATTAGGTGTTAACAAAAGCAGGAGTCTGCTGCTAGGGAGGGGAAGGAGCAACAGCTCATTCTGACAATGTTTAATACCCACTGAGAGCTGAATTCTTTATGTCTCAAATCACTCAAAGACTCAATACAAATCTAAGCCAACACTGTCAGGCTCCACACAGTAAAATACAACCAGTAAGAAACACTGCTATACCAGTGGGAAGAAGAGTAGTGGTGCCCTTTCCAACAGATTCTGACCCACAAGCTGAAGCGTGTTCTCCCACCTGCCCAAGCACAGAGGGAGCCCGGGATAAGGCAGGCAGAAAGGCAAAGAACCAGGGAGTTCTCAGGCGAAATACCCACCAGTCCCTCCTGTCCTTGTGGGTGATGGTGACCCGCACAGCCTCTCCTCCTTGCCCCATCCGCTCCCCCATGGTGTCATTGCAGAGCAGGGTGAAGCCAGTCAGCTGGTTCTGATGGGCACTATGGAGATCTGCAAGGCAAAAGAACAGGATCAGAAAGGATTCACTCCAGCCATGACTGCCACCTCCCACCTATTTGGCAGTGCTGTGGTCCCATCAGAGCAAGTCAGGACCTTGCTGCTGGGGTGCACAGCTCCTTCCACTCAAAGGGAAAAGTAAATATATGAGTGGGGATCAGGAGATTCAACAGCCATAGGTGCAGAGATGTCAGGCAGGCTTAGCCCAGGTCTCTATGGGCCTGGGTGGTCTTCGGGCCCCCTCCAAGCCCAGCTGGCATCATCCCAGAAGGTCTTAAGGTGCACAATGCAACCAGGAGGGGGAAGGAACAGCCCCACTGTGCAGCGTGGAGCCCTCGAGACCTCAGAACCTACAGTCTGGTATGGAAGAGAACAAACAAGCCCTGGGTCTGTCTCATCTGCTCGGCCAGTGATGACTCTCCTCTGTTGGCTGGTCTGAACATTATCTGTTTGCTGGCACTGCCCCAGGTGCTTAATAAGCAAATACCCATGAAACCATCAATGCCAGTTATTCCCCTGGCAATTCCAGCCGAAGCGGTAAGGGAAATGAAACTACTTGCTCAGCCAGATTGGGGATCTGCAGGCACCCATGCTGCAGAACAGGAGACAAGAAGAACTGACATTGTAGGCACCATTCTCATCCCAAATAAGCTGTGGTGTTTTCTCTAAGGGTTGCTCTCCTCACACCTGAGCCCCATACTGAGGTCAGTGATATTGTGGAGGGCAGATCCAATATGCTCTGTACATCTGGATAGGGATAGGCCTCTGCCTCCCTGCCCCACATGGCTTCCATAGGCCCTCAGCAAGCAAAGCAACCTCTGGCAGAGCTCTACCTCTGCCCCTAGGCAATGCCTGGACAGCAAGGAGCCACAGTGCCTAAGATGCAAACCATGTAGGTACAGAGAACGGAGAGATGACTTCAGGGAGTGGTGCATCTCCATTTGGCTGTTGTACAGCTCGCCATTACCTTTCCCATGCAGGGTACATCTGGCTGGATCAACTGCTTTACTGAGAATGGCCCCAAAAACTTCATAGCCGCAACACTGCCCTGCCTTCTCCTGGGGAGAGAACTGGATCCCATCATCCATGCTGGGGTGGGTGTTGTAAGCAATTCTGTTCAGCTTTGCCAGCCGGCTTGCCACCACTCCTTTGGTGATGAGGATCTCCAGGTCCGAGCCGCTCGCCAGCAAGTGCTCTGTGAACCCTACGCCTGTCCTCATGTCCAGCAGCAGCTGCTGCAGCTGTGCCTTCTGCAAGCGCAGCAGGTTTACTTTCTGCACCTTCAAGTCCTCCAGCTGCTTCAGCAGCCGGTCCCGGTGCTCTTCAATGGCTTTCACGTAGCCACTGGCAAACAGACGGATCTCCGTGGCCACAGCCTCGGCGCGACTGTGGACAGCACTGCCCACGGCATCAATCTGGCTCAGCGCACCCTCCAGGGTGCCCACGTGCTGCTGGGTGCTCTTCAGCAGCTCCCGTAGGGCATCCCCATGCTTGTGGATGACATTGCCAGTGAAGTCACAGGGGTGCTGTTGGTGTCTGCCCACAGCGCAGTGCTCGCACACTGGCTGGTCGCACTGCTCGCAGAACAGCCTCAGCTCCTCTGTGGGATGGGAAGGGCAGAGGAGAGGCTTCCTAGCCTGGTTGCAATCTTTGCTGCTCTCCAGCTCTGTCACAGTGTGAGAGGCTGTCTTCTTTTGTCTCCTAGAAGAGAGCAACCACACATCGCTTTATGCATGTTGGATATGAAATGCAAACATCAGTGTGAGCTGCTCCCTCCTGTCTCCACTGAAATCCACTCTGCACGAAGGGACTTGGTGTCTCCCGAGGACAAGGCTCCACACAGAAGAGGACAGCATCTGCAAGCAGCTCATTAGAGGCTGCTCTCGAGCTCCCTGCTTGCTATCAGTACTGTTTTCAGACACAAGAGCTGCGTGTCCCACCATGGCCACACATAGAGCTGTGTGCTGTCAGGCTGCTCTACCAGCAGATGCTTCATGAAGCCTGACAGAAGCGGGATACTTGCAGTGACCCCCAGAGCCCGCTGTGCCAGCTGGAGGGTGCTGAGCCCTGCAAAGTGAGAGCTGGCAGGAGGTGTCTCAGCACAGAACTGGTCACCGACAGTCACTTCTGCAGAGGGACAGGAGGTGTCAGGCTCTTTAGCCTGTGATTTTCACCAGCTTTGAATTTGCTGAGGCAAATGAGCTCTAACATCCCTCAGGGGGAAATACATTTTAGGCCACTGCCAGAACACAGTCTGTGGTAAAACATTTAACACGCCCAAGCCAAACTCCATTTCCTTCTGGCTGCCAGGTTAGTTCCTGTACAGAGAAGGCCAATGATGGGACACAAAGAACCTGTTATGACCCAGACATCCACCTTGTCACAGGGCACATCAGAATGTTTCCACTTTATGCTATTTTGCACTCAGGGAACCAGTTATTGAGAAGGATGTAAACACCTTCTCTCCTTCCTTGTCTCCTGCACTAGTGACTTCTGGAGCTCCAAGCCATAAGTAAAGTACTCTGAGGACCAAACTCTATGGAGTTACTCTGGCAACACAAAGCAACCTCATCACAGGGCAGGACACAGCCCTTTTGCTGCTGCTTTCACTTCTCACTCATCTCCTTTGGGCCCAGTACTTTTTCAAAGCCTTCCAGTAGTATCTGCATAACATCCTTCACATTCCCACTTCCCTGATTCCAGCCTAACACCTCTCTCACTTAATCCCAAGGAGCACAACAGTGGCACTCAAATATCTTCCCGACACACCAAGGATTCATTTCAAAATGTGTTTTCTTGGCCCATGTTCTGCTCTGTCGTCAACTGAACCAGGTGTAAGTCTGCAGATGCTAGCAGGGTGAAAATGCTAGCAAACAATGTAGGAAGCTGGTTCTGGGAACAATTCTTCTACTGCTTTACATCTCCTGTAGTTATTTCTGTCCATGCAACAGCCTGCTGCTATTCAGGGTCTCAGATTATCACTCGTCAGCACTTGCTGGGCTATGAGGCACTATCTAATCTGAATGGTATGCTGAAATTTAGGTATGCTGAAATGGTAGGCTGAAAATTACAGCCTGGGGTGGAAAGGTAACTAAGAATCTCAGTCACTTCACCAAGGCAGCATGTCTGCAGGGAGGGCAGGGCAGCGAGGAGTATATCCCAGTTCTTTCTGGGGAAAGGATTTGCTAATCAAGTGGAAAAGAGCAGCAAACGTGGATGGAATGGGCTGAGCTGATTAACTCAGGCTGAGGTTTAACTGGCCAGTGCTGCGGGGTGCTTTATCCAATCCTGCCTGTGACCTCCTTGCTTCAGAAGGCCATTCAGACTTGCTAACACCTTTCTTCCTTAGTGCTGCTTGTCCTCTGCCGTGTTCACAGCCCCTGTGGCCACCTCCTCTTCAACTCCTACCTCTGCTGCAGTCATCTCTGCTTTCCACCTTACTGACGTGCCTCCCTCTACACAGCTGCCACTTCTTCAGTCTTCCCCTATTCCAAGAGAAGTAAACCCCGCACCATCAGGCACACTGCAACAGCTCCTGGCCCCGCAGAAGCACTGAAACACAGACTCAGAATCATCAGGGTTGGAAGCAACCTCCAGCAGCTCCAACCTCCTGCTAATGCAGGACCACCTATAGCAGGTTACACAGGAACATGTCCATGGTGGGGTTTGGATGTCTCCAGAGAGGGAGACTCCACAACCCCCTGGGCAGCCTGTGCCAGTGCTCTGCCACACTCAGTGTAAGTTCCTCCACATGCTGAGGTGAATCTTGTTGTATTTTAGTTTATGGTCATTGCTCCTCATCCTGTTGCTGGCACCACTGAAGAGTCTGGCACCATCCTGCTTTGAAGATGCACACAAGACACATGGACACACCAGTTAAGGGGCAAGCACACGGGTCAATCATCAGGAGGTAGCACCCACAGTACGCAGGCTAGTGTCAGCACTTCCAGCTATCTCCTTTCACTTCTAAGGGTGCATTTGCACACACACACTGTAAACGCTTCTGGAGGTGGAGAGAGGCAGACCAGCAGCTGAACTTCCCCATTTTCCCTTGGGAGATGTGCCCTCTCCAAAGCAGGTCAGCACAGCATGCGAGGCACTCTGCCTACACCCTGTACCTGTGGGAGCGCTGCCAGTTCCCCCACCCACCGATGGTCGTGGATACCTCCACATGCAGAAGGTGGCCTGATTTCGGCCTTAATGGCTTCACCTGAGCAGGGCTGAGCTGCATGCCCGCCCCCATCTGAACACACACAGCACCCTCCGGGAAGGATGAACCCCGCTGGGGACCGAACAAACAGCGCGACACGGGGGTTGTTCGCCCTCCGCGGGGCCCCGAGCTCCCCCTCGCCCGCTCACCTGTGTGCCTGGCAGCAGAAATGGCAGAGGTCAGCCCCGCACGTCAGGCACCGCCTCACGGCCGCCCCGTCCACGCACAGGTCGCAGCTCGCCGTTGCCGCCGCCCCGCCGCGGCTCAGGGCCACGTAGTCGGGGGTGAGGTGCTCGACGCCGCCGGGCGGCAGGGACACCTCGGCGTCGCACACCGGGCAGAGGACGGAGCGGGCTGCGGCGGGGCCGGGTTCCGCCAGCGTGCCGAGCCGCCGCAGGCAGGGCGAGCACAGCGAGTGCAGGCAGGGCAGCAGCCGCCGAGACACGCAGGGTTCGTGGCACACCGGGCAGCGCGGCCCCGACGACATGGCGGCCACAGAGCGGCCGCCGCGACGGAACCGCTGCGCCCAGCATCGCGCCACCACCGGCCGTTGGGCGCGGGGCTGCCCCGTTGCTAGGGGCGACGGTTGTGGGGAGGGGGAAGTGTCGTGCAATGGCGCCCGCGGCGTGTGGGGACAACCCGGGGCTTCTCTATCGCGGACGGGACGAATAGAGGAGAGCGGGGGGGACCCAACGCTTTGTCCTCTCTTTCCTCTCTTTGTTCTTTCCCTTTTTCCTTCTTTGCTCTCCATTCTCCTGCCGCTTGCCCCCTCAAACCCGCCGTGCTTTCCAAGACGGTTGTCTGGGAAGCAGCGCCTTTCCCCACCCCACCACGGGTACACTCTTGTGTTCTCCGGTCTGCCAGCTCAAAACCTTGAGGTTCACCTCCTGATGGAGCCTGCTGTGACCGGCCTTGGCAACCAGACCTTTGCTGGTCCGCTGGGTGCCTTCAGGGGGTCGGGGTTTTCCCTTCTGATCACCCCTGAACTTGCTGAGCAGCTGAGGGATACCGGGAAAAGTCTTAATGGAAATAACGCCACGCAGCCGGGATTCCCCCTGGGGCCTGCATTGATCGCTGTGCCTGCTGAAGGCAGGCTTTGAAATCAGGACTTCGCTGAAGTCCTACGTCAAACTCCTTGGGCATCGATGGTATCTGCATGATTGCTGTTATCAATGTGATTTGTAAGCTCCTCAAAGAATTAGAATCATACAATCATACAATGGTTTGGGTTGGAAAGGACCTTAAGATCACCCAGTTCCAACCCCTGTGCTATGGGCAGGGACACCTCACACTAAACCATGGCACCCAAGGCTTCGTCCAACCTGGCCTTGAACACTGCCAGGG